>CM041793.1:58197266-58417265 GCA_023376895.1 Aspiorhynchus laticeps | reverse complement strand
GGAATTAATGATGATGAGCGACACCTGCACCACTCACCTGTCTCGAGACCGGTGAGTGGTGCAGGTGTCGCTCATCATCATTAACTCCACCGGCCTCGCTCCATTCCCACGGCTCTCGACCCCGCCCCACTCGTCACAGTGATAAATTCCAGAGATTGAGTCTGTAAAGCTACATGATTACAAAACTTTCAACATTAATTTCACTCAAAATCTTATCAAAAGTGAAAGGTATGAAACCATTTAGACAGTTAAAATTGTCAGTAATGCAATATTAGTCGTTCTGTTTATTATAAGTTTTGTTATTTGCACTTTTAAACGTCAGATTCTGATTAACTGGCAATGTTTTTATTGATAATAAGCTGGAAAATAAAAAGCTCTGAAAGTGATTCCCACTAAATTGAGTTATTATCATTATTTGTGTGGACGTCCCTATTCTCATAGAATTAGAATCATTAGTACAATTTTATACTTGTTATACCTATAAATGTCTTTAGTGTAATTGGCTCTTTGCACCTGCTAGAATCTTCTAACTCAAACATACAGTTTATATTTAGACACTGTATGAACATTTTTGGATTCCCCCATCTGTAAATGTTTCTGTGCACATGTGATCTGATCAGATTTTCTTACTGTGGGCTGAAAAGCACCTTTACCTGTCTGAATCAATATCGGGTGCTACAACTACGCAAATTATAGCCTGCATCTGAGATGTGCTTTTAATGTGAGCCAGCAGAGGTAGGAAACACATCAGCCGACAGGGATATGGGCTAAAAGTGGGGGGTCTGTGGTGCAGAAATTGTGCAAACATTTACCCAGCTCAGTATGCCTACAGGGCCAGTAGATCCTCAAAGGACGGCATGTACCTTTTCCATCTCTGCATCCTCCAGCACCTACCAAAATAACAATTTTCGGTTCCCGGAACATTCTGGAAATTTAACTTTTTTGTTCTCAGACCATTCCCAGAACAGAGCTTAGATGGTCTTTTTTTTTTTTGCCAACCTGGAAATAGAACAATTGTTTTAGGTTATGTATGATAGTCCAGACAAATCTCTATACAAGACTTGTTATCTTTTAAAATATATTATTGAATCATTACGCTAAAATACAGAACACTCATTGGAAAAATGTGCCTGTGGTGATGTTCCTGCAAAATGATATTACGTTGCTTCTTGCAAGTTTTGTGCGATTTCAATGTGAAATGTCAAGTGAGTGGCACTAAAAGCATGTTTAATTACATCTGAAACAGATGAACGTTAATCTGACAATGTTTTATCACATTAGTTGTTGTAAATATCATGGCAGTTTTGAAGTGAAATGTTCAGTACGTGGTGCTGAAAGGAATGCTCTATTACGTTTGAAAATTGTCATAAACCTAACTGATATTGTTAACAAAAGCAAATGTTAAGTAAAAATGCATTTTTCTGAAGGAACCATGCTATTTAAGCTTGCTTCTACAAGTCTTTGATATCTTTCATCATAACTCACGTTTCGACTCATACCTGAGCACTTCACATCAGAAAAAAAAAACATGATGTCAAACCATCTGATTCCAGGTGCAACCAATACAAAAGAGTCTGCCATAACTGACCACACATTCATAAATACTTTACACTTGCTAAATTTATCTCCCCAAAGCCACGTTAGGTCATGTGTTTCATATTCAGATGTTTTTGGCTTCAGTCAACTAATTGTGCTCTCAACTTTCACTGGGCTGTTGAAACCCCTTGGCTTGCTAAATAATGTGCTACCATGTATCTGAAAACTTAGAGAATGGCACCATAGCTAAAAATAAACAATCGTTTTTATGTAATTCAGCACAGTCATGGATTAGTCACATTCAGATGGATTAATGAACTACTACGTTCATCTAAATCTAAGTCTTGTCTCTTTTAGAAGAATCTTAGTATTTGATTTGAAAGCCCCATATGTTAAACACATTGTAATTGCATGTTGTTTTGAAGTCGATAAGTATGAGAACATAAATTGTACTATTTGTCTCAACGGCGTTGACTAAGCTGGTGTTCGGATCCAAACCTTTCCATGCTGAGATGTCGTGGCTTTCTTAAACCGCTATAATGTGGGCTCAGACCGTAGGAGACCATATAACTCGACAGTTTCCTATTGTCACCAGCCTGTTGCTAGTCTAGGTCATGTGTTTATGTAGGGCACATATGGTTCAACCAAAAGGACGGTCAAGTCTCTAGTCTTGGGAGCAAGAAACCGCACTGTCTATGAAGCCAAGAGTGTTTAAGGAACATTCAGAAGTGTACACTTTTAAACAGGCTTTTTGAGTCACGGATAATAAGAAAAGTGGAATCACGTTCAAAAACAACATGTTAGACTAAGAACATTCCCTTGGATGTTATATGTCCTAATATAGTGGTCTCAACAAATAATTTCAGATTAAACAATGGCATTCATGGTCACGCACACGTGGTCGTCATTGCTAGACTGCAAGTACATTAGGGACAGCTGATTTCCAAACTCCCAACATGCATTGCAGCACCGATAAATTATGCGGTTAGGGTTATAAACTTACTGTTTTACTGTTTGATGGCTTTATTTATGCTATGTCTTTCCTTTGCAAGGCACAATTTTGTTTTTCTTCATAATGCACAAATGAATATATTTGAATAACAATTATTTAAAATGACATCATTAATGCTCATCCATCAAATCAGGAAAAAAATCTCCACAAAATTTAATACTGATTGTGAGTAAGAAAAGAAAAATCAATAAATTGGCCCTAGTCAGGAATATGTACAGGATTTCAACTGGAATTTCAATCATAATTTGGACGTAATCCTACAAGAGCTATAACACACAAATAAAATGTTATATGTTGTATAAAATAAAATAAACATGTTATATACATGTACATGTTATATGTTGTATAAAATAAAATAAAATCACAATGGCTTAAATAAAGAGATTTCTCTCTAAAACTTTTTGAATGGTAGTGTTATTTGTGATTATTTTAATTAACTTTAAGAATTCATCTGTATATCTTAAATACTTTCAAGTGAACTTCAAGAATTGTGCCAAAGCACAAGGCATTCCACTCCATATCCTTTACAGTCAGACATTCTCTCTAATTTCTGACATTTCATGTTTTTTATGGATACCGGACACAGCATGAGAAACTTCCTAACGCAGCCAGAAAATGACCCGAGCTTCAGCTGCACGTCTGCAAGGTGATGAAAATACTGTCTCTTCCGGGCCTACATTAAGTCAGTCACTATACACACACACACACACACACACACACACACCATGAATCCCGCCACTTACCCTGGAGATTACAGGACTATCCTAGTGGAAGGGAAAATGACTGTGAGGCTGGAGGTCAAACAGAATGTAATAGATCAATAGCGCTGCAGTGTTTTATTTGGAGATGATTTCCTCCCTTGGGCTCTTCTGCTAATTTCTTCCTGGTCGTTAATTTTCGTAAAGCCTTCCATCCGCTCCACTATAAGCGGGTCATATGGATACCGTAGCTTGAATGCGTTGAGACACAATTCAAGACAGGTAATGGATATCCCAATGCCTGAATACAGTAATGGGCTGAAGTGATCTTTAGAGGCCAAGCTGGGTCACCCTTGTGAAGAAGAATTACACTTTAGCATACTTTTAATAAGAGTAAATAATATACTTTAAAAGTATACGGAATGTCATGTTTTTGGACCCTTAAGTGTATGATAATTGCAATCAAATCACTATTTATATTAAATGCTGTTAGTTGAGTTGAACTTAAGTGTGCTTTTTTGACCCTTTTAAGCAGTTGTGATTTATTTTTAAATATTTTCAATACTCATCTTAGGTTGACAAATTTGAACATATTTAAATCCATTCCACAATTTGTTTTCAGCACAAATGCATAAAACTTGTTAAAAAGTCATAAATCCTTAGTGGGCCTAAAATATGTAACCAGATTTCCTATATGTGTTCCTTTTATTGCTTTTCTCACGACACTATTGTTAACAAAGACTACAATGAACGCTTGGCTGCGTGTCCTTGAGAGAGTGCGCTATCTTTAATATTGGAGTAGTTGTCCAATTTTCAGACCTTGACTCATTTTCCGCTTCATGATTTAGTTTAGTCACATTGAGAAAATATCTTGTTCTGAATATTTTCTTAGCTGAAGTGCCATTTTTTTTTTGGGATGTAAAACCACTTTGTCAGAAAAACACTTTATTTCTTCTTGGGAATAAGCGCTCAAGGAATAGTCGAAAATGAAAATTTGCTGAAAATGTCCTCATCCTCAGGCCATCCAAGATGTAGATGAGTTTGTTTCTTCATCAGATTTGGAGAAATGTAGTGTTACATCACTTGTTCACCAATGGATCCTCTGCAGTGAATGGGTGCCGTCAGAATGAGAGTCCAAACAGCTGATAAAAACATCACAATAATCTACAAGTAATCAACTCCAGTCGATCATTTAACGTCTTGTGAAGCCAATTGCGTGAGGTAAAAGTTGCGTTTGTTTGATCAAATCTGAGTTTTAACTTTAACCCATCACTTTTGGCCAATACAACTAATCTCCAATAATGCTTCCTCAACTGTAAAAGTTAATCTTCTGTTGTTCTCTCACATCAAAATCCACCCACATATTAGTTTAGATCTGTTTTGGTATGAAATCAGAATAATGACAATAGTTTTTTGAAACATAAAGCATGCTGAATTCCACAAATCGAAAAAAAAGATGCATTGCAATTAACAGTGCTTGCATTTTAATGCCTTTTATTTCCAGGGCTTGCATTTTTAGGTCCTGAAATGTAACATAGTTGTTTATTTAAGCTGTGAATATTTCAATTCAAAATATTTCACACACATTTTCATAATTAAAAATTCAATCATTCATATTCACCTTCCAGAATTCACTTCCAAAATATTCAATCTGTTTAAAAATACGATGTATAATATTCGACAGACAATATTTCGGTCATTTTATTTCACTTTCCAAATTCGCTGCCACAAATTCAGTGGTTGAAATTCGGCAGAAAATTCAGCGGTGCACATCCAGGAACCGCAGGAATTGCAGTAGAGCACCAATGCATGATCTCCAGCGGATGTCAGCCGCTCACCAGCAGGTGCCGCAAGCGGCTGTTGATGAAGGCCATATGTGGATCAAGTCATTCATTTACAAAAACTGATTTGCAGAAATGGAGCAAGCGCTAAGTATAACTTTTGATTATTAGGGCCAGCATAAACATGTAGAAACACTGATTGTGTGTATGTTTAATTCAACATCTTTGCTGTTTCCCATAGCCTACATGTAAGCAGCTTTCTCTAACACAAAGGAGATTATAATGCTCTTTTACCCAACGCTGAAGTTACATCTGAGGAAGACATATATTGCTTTCGGTTGCTTAGTTTCTATAACTTTGTCATCATGGCTTGTGTGACCCTGTGCTGTAATACTGGGGTTCCCCTCATAAGTCACACTCCAGGATTCCCCAACGACGCACCTCAGTGAACTAATACAGTGATATAAGACCACATCGATCAGAATACACTTTATTGATGATTATGCGAACTAGATACAGGCAAGCAAATGAGGTCAGAAGAACGCAACGTGCTGCATTTTCGTTGCTTTCCCTTACCACTGATCTAGTGTCGACAGTCCTACAACGATATCAAAACCAAGATTAGTTTTAACAGTAAGCAACCACTTTATATCGACATAAAAAAGGAGTTCAAAACCACCTAGGTGTATTGTTGCTGCAAATGTAAACCGGAGAAAGCATTGATTGACGTGCTATCGCACCCAGGGGTGGAAAGTAATGAATTACATTTACTCGCGTTACTGTAATTGAGTAGCTTTTTTTGTGTACTTCTACTTTTGAAAGTAATTTTTAAAATCTGTAATTTTACTTTTACTTAAGTATATTTTTTTAGAAGTATTGTACTTCGCTACATTTTAAAACCCCTCAATTACTGAGTAAAAAAAAAAAAAGCGCTCCTTTGTAACTATAGCAGTAGATAATGGGCAGGAGGACAAACTGGCGCTAAAATCACAAGAAAGATGCAGACGGACAAGACAGGCGTTATGGTGCAGAGTCAGACCCAGCTGAAAATGAAACCCCGTCGTATTCTGCTGAAGTTGAACTCGAAGGAAATTAAGTGAACCCCTGGCCATATTTATGCTCTATTATGCAGTGTAAGCTGTGTTTGCCTAGAGAGACCAAACTAGCAGCTTATAAAATCTCAATCAACCCTTCGCAAGCATGTAGAGGTAAGGTCAGAGACGTCATGCCCATTCAAAGTGAGGGGGCACGTACCTCAGATTTTTGAGCCAAGTGGATTTTGAATGCAGCTTCCAAAAGACAAAAAATAGCCGAATAATATTTTCTATATTTGATAAGAGATTAAGATAAGATTACTTTTATTTGTCACATACACAATTACACAGAGAGTATATAACCAGTAGTGAAATGTATTCTCTGCATTTAACCCATCCTAAGTGAACACACACCCGGAGCAGTGGGCAGCCATGTTACAGCGCCTGGGGAGCAGTTGGGGGTTCGGTGCCTTGCTCAAGGGCACCTCAGTCGTGGTATTGAAGGAGGATACTCCCCCCCACCAACAATCCCTGCCGGACCTGAGATTCAAACCCACAACCTTCCGCTTACAAGTCCGACTCGCTATCCATTAGGCCACGACTGGCCCCCGATACCTTCACACCGCCATGATTAGACCGTTCAGTGCGTCTATCATCAGCTGCTAAATTCAAATCTGTGTTCGCTGGCTGGCGCTGAGCCCGAGACAGATGCAATTTTACAGCACTGCACATTTATAACCAATCATACACGATGCTGTTGAGCTTATGAATGCAATGACCAATCAGAGGTGTTCAGATGAGTCATCGCTAAAATGTCGGTGTTTTCTTCTCTTGCTCGCTGACTGAATACCTCTTTCTGGTGAATTCTTTCGATAGAAACAACAAAGTGCAAATGTGTGTATGAATCTGTAAGTAAGATATTCATTTCATAGTGTAAATAGCTTCAGTGATTTTAATGGGAGGTTTTGAGAGTGCTTAAACTCTTGACTGTCAGTGAAAATGTTCTTTGATAATGTAAATGTTCTTTGCTCTCTTTCTGTACAATGAAAGTGTTATGATAAGTAGCCTAACTTACAATGTTTTTTATATTCATATTAAATATAAAGTCAGTCGCATTAAAAATAGGCCTATGTTATGCATGACACCCATATCTGTTATAATATTTATAATATGATATTTATATCATTTCATATAGTAAATCAATATCACACAAAGAGTGCTGTTTTTTCCTCCAAAAATCAGCATGATTAGCCTACATATAGATTTATTTATTTTTTTTTACAACAGTTCAATAAACAAGAAGTTAATTAAGAGACTTGGGTTTTAGACACAATATTCCCTGGTTCTGCTCTATTTCGACAAAAATAATTCCAAACACAGCCACCATAGCACAGTTTTTTTTGTCTCTGAGCAATGATGGTGTTTCATTCCTGAATGAATCAACCGTTTAAATGATTCGGTTCAATCGCAATGACTCACTTATTAACAGTGACTTGCTGACACCTACTGGCAGTTTTAATTTCACATTTAAAGTATCTTTTTATTTTATTATTTTATTTTATTTATTATTTCTGTATTTGTAACTGCTGGTTAAAAACAACTAGTTTGAGATTTATAGGCCTATCCCAGGGGTGTCAAACTCAGTTCCTGGAGGGCCGCAGCCCTGCAGAGTTTAGTTCCAACCCTGCTCCACCACACATACCATGTAGTTTTCAAATAATCCTAAATGATTATATTAGCTTGATCAGATGTGTTTTAATAGGGTTATATCTTTTTTTTTATCAACAGTTTTTTTTTTTTTTCACACATAACATAACATCCAAAATATAACAAAACAAAACAACAGACACATACTCAACATCTCAAGGTCCAATCAAAAGGGAGGGAGAGAGGGAAGGACAATAAAAACACAAAAGTCACTCCTTTATACAATCACGTATATCCATCAAAAAACACTGCCAAGCATCAATGGTCGAGGGCCTGGCCCCACCAACTCGCGCCGTTGTACATTCACATGACACTATTTGCAGGAGACTACGGATCCAATATGTTTTTCTACACATGTGTGGTGTAAACCAGTTCTGGATTATTGTCTTCTTCACAGCTGTAAAACCAGCAAACAACATTCTCTTTTGCATTGAATTAATACAGAGACCAGAATCATCATTAAGGAGACACAAACTTGGGTTAGCAGACCAATCAATTCGCAGTAATGATGACAAAACCGGGTTTACATGTGTCCATAGACTGATGACAACAGGACATTCCCAAAACATATGCAGAAAAGTGCCTGATGATATAGTGTTACATATATGGCTGTTCAAATTTGACTGTAGTTTAATTTTAAATCTTTTGTAAGGAGTTATGTATGCTCTATGAATGACTTTGAAGTGAATAAGACGATGAGCCAGATTTTTAGATGTTAAGCTGAGATTAGACCACACTCTCTCCCAGTCGACAGATAAATTAAGGTCAGATAATTCCCTATTCCAAATAGTTTTAATAGAAAGAGGTTTTGTAATGCAATCAATAATTTCATTATATATTAAGGAAACAGATGGCCGACCATCAGATGGTGCAATCCAGTCCCGCATAGGATGAGAGGAAATAGAAGATGCCCACGGAACGCCATACGCTTTGAGAGCAGAACGCAATTGAAGAAAGACAAAATATGCGGATGCTGGTAGACAAAATTTGGTTCTTAATGTCTGAAATGAACAGAGGCCCTGGTTATCATATATATCACCGCACGTGTTTACACCTAAAGAAGACCAAGAGGGTTGGACAAATGGACGATTTCCACATACAAAATTAAAATTGTGCCATAAATGAGTACTGTTACAAAATTTGAAGGGTCCACCTATCCGACGTTCAACCGTTTCCAGATTTTAATAGAGTTAACAACCGGACCAAATTTATAATTATCCCCTTTTTTTCCTGTGCCATTAAATCAAATATCTTGAAGTCTATTTGGTTTAACCTTGTCAGCTTCAATCACTCTCCATGAAACTGTAGATTGAGGATCAACCCAATTATGAAGAGCCTTAAGCTGGAACGACCAATAATATAATTCAAAATTTGGTACAGCCAGTCCTCCTATCCTATTAGGATGTTGTAATGTAATTAGGGTTATATCTAAACTGTGCAGGGCTGTGGCCCTCCAGGAACTGAGTTTGACACTCTTGGCCTATCCCATTTTTGCCTCCCTCCCTCTGTTAAAATGTAACTAAGTAATTTTTACTCTGAGTAAATTTTAAACGAGCTACTTTTTACTTTTACTTGAGTAGATTTTTAGACTGGTACTTTTACTTGTACTTAAGTACAATTTCATTAATGTAATGGTACTTTTACTTGAGTAGAATATTTTCGTACTCTTTCCAACTCTGATCGCACCCAAGGGACCGTCTGACAATTCCACCGACTGGATTAAAACGTCCAAATTATTTAAATTAAAATGACTTTTAACATTTAAAATAACACACTGTCAAATTGTAAAGCTTGTATTGCTCATAGTGATTTACTACAGATGAGATTTTGCCAATACCTCCCCTTTATATATATGTACAGTACACAATTATTTACATATAAAAGATCCCTGGAAAGTTTTTTTTTTTTCATGTTCCAACGGTTGTAGTACGTTGCTAGATACAAAACTGACTTACTACAGGTTAGATTTTGCCAATATCTCCCTTACGGTATGTACAGTACACAAATATCTTTTTTAAAAACTACAGTAATTCACCAAAAGGGTTTTTCATGTTCCACAGGTTGTAGTATGTTGTGAAATTTTGCCAATATCTCCCTTACTGTATGTACAATTCACAATTGATCCTTAAGCCCGTCCCCCTTAGTTACTGTTGCTCCCTCGGACAAACAAACGGAGTTGACAGCTGCAGTGAAAACCTTATCCCACAATGTTTTTGCACAATTTTGGAC
Organism: Aspiorhynchus laticeps; assembly: GCA_023376895.1. Classification (NCBI taxonomy): domain Eukaryota; kingdom Metazoa; phylum Chordata; class Actinopteri; order Cypriniformes; family Cyprinidae; genus Aspiorhynchus; species Aspiorhynchus laticeps. Next base: position 58,407,268 of record CM041793.1, on the reverse strand, counting down.
ACAGAAGGCCACCAAATGGGAATTAAATATTCCATGGAGGGATTTATAAAATATTTAAAAAAAAATACGGTGGGTGACTCGAAGGGAGGGTTTATAGATCACAATGCAAGCGGGAGAAGTGTCATATTACGGTCGGTCATCACGATCGCGGATGACAACATGCAGGATCAACACTGCTCATGTATCACAGGGTACGATTAAATTAATGTACATTTAACCAGTTTAATATGGAGAGGCACTGAAATGTAGACCTTCGTTTATGTGTTTTTGACAGAACTGAAATTATATCACATTTATTAGCAGAACAGCACATGAGTGAGAATAACGCGATATCCGCCTTTGATCTCGTAGGTATCTGTTCTTCTTCGAGAGCAACTGTCCGTCTTGACTGCGTTTATTTCACTCCTTCCCTCACTGCAGCCGCCTACTCTCACCTACATTTCTGGCGAGGCTATAGGCGCATCTCAAACAAGCCTAATAGCTGTCATTGTGTTAGTGCACTACTGAGCCGCTTAATGTGTTTTCTTTAACCGATTTCTGAGGGAAACAGCACGAAACCTTGCGCGTTCGTTCATATTCTACATCTGCTTAACTGTCGATATAGTTCACATAATCATCAATAAAGTGTATTCTGAGATCTGAGGTCTTATATCACTGTATTAGTTCACTGAGGTGCATTACAAGTTGTTGGGGAATCCTGGAGTGTGACGTGAGGGGAACAGCACAGTGTCACACAAGCATGATACAAAGTTACAGAAACTAAGCAAACGAAAGCAATATATGTCTTCCTCAGATGTAACTTCAGCGTTGGGTAAAAGAGCATTATAATCTCCTTTGTGTTAGAGAAAGCTGCTTACATGTAGGCTACGGGAAACAGAGAAGATGTTGAATTAAACATACACACAATCAGCATTTCTACATGTTTATACTGGCCCTAATAATCAAAAGTTATACTTAGCGCTTGCTCCATTTCTGCAAATCAGTTTTTGTAAATGAATGACTTGATCCACATATGGCCTTCATCAACAGCCGCTTGCGGCACCTGCTGGTGAGCGGCTGACATCAGCTGGAGATCATGCATCGGTGCTCTACTGCTATTCCTGCGGTTCCGGATGTGCACCGCCGAATTTTCTGCCGAATTTTAACCACTGAATTTGTGGCAGCGAATATGGAAAGTGAAATAAAATGACCGAAATTTGCCTGTCGAATATTATACATCGTATTTTTAAACAGATTGAATATTTTGGAAGTGAATTCTGGAAGGTGAATATGAATTATTGAATTTTTAATTATGAAAATGTGTGTGAAATATTTTGAATTGAAATATTCACAGCTTAAATAAACAAATATGTTACATTTCAGGACCTAAAAATGCAAGCCCTGGAAATACAAGGCATTAAAATGCAAGCACTGTTAATTGCAATGCATCTTTTTTTTTTTCGATTTGTGGAATTCAGCATGCTTTATATTTCAAAACTATTGTCATTATTCTGCTTCCATATTTTGGACTGTGTTTATTTGTAAATGGTTCTTGATCTGTGCATTTTTCTCTCCTGATTCAGACAAGTTGAATTTTTCACTGGAGGAACCAATATAATGGATTATGGAGTCATACTTTGGCCAAAAGCAACGGTTTAAAATTAAAATGCCTTAATGATGGATTTGTTTCTTGCAAACACACAGCTTTTCTCTTCTCAATACGTTAACTGATGGACTGGAGTGGTGTCGATTACTGTGAGGTTTTTTTCAGCTGTTTGGACTCTCATTCTGACGGCACCCATTCACATCCATTGGTGAGCAAGTGATGCAGTGCTACATTTCTCAAAATCTGATGAAGAAACAAACTCATCTACATCTTTGATGTGCTGAGGATGAGTACATTTTCAGCTAATTTTTCCTTTATGTAATATGTACAAACCCGATTCCAAAAAAGTTGGGACACTGTACAAATTGTGAATAAAAAAGGAATGCAATAATTTACAAATCTCATAAACTTATATTTTATTCACAATAGAATATAGATAACATATCAAATGTTGAAAGTGAGACATTTTGAAATGTCATGCCAAATATTGGCTCATTTTGGATTTCATGAGAGCTACACATTCCAAAAAAGTTGGGACAGGTAGCAATAAGAGGCCGGAAAAGTTAAATGTACATATAAGGAACAGCTGGAGGACCAATTTGCAACTTATTAGGTCAATTGGCAACATGATTGGGTATAAAAAGAGCCTCCCAGAGTGGCAGTGTCTCTCAGAAGTCAAGATGGGAAGAGGCTCACCAATGCCCCCAATGCTGCTGCGAAAAATAGTGGAGTAATATCAGAAAGGAGTTTCTCAGAGGAAAATTGCAAAGAGTTTGAAGTTATCATCATCTACAGTGCATAATATCATCCAAAGATTCAGAGAATCTGGAACAATCTCTGTGCGTAAGGGTCAAGGCTGGAAAACCATACTGGATGCCCGTGATCTTCGGGCCCTTAGACGGCACTGCATCACATACAGGAATGCTACTGTAATGGAAATCACAACATGGGCTCAGGAATACTTCCAGAAAACATTGTCGGTGAACACAATCCACCGTGCCATTCGCCGTTGCCGGCTAAAACTCTATAGGTCAAAAAAGAAGCCATATCTAAACATGATCCAGAAGCGCAGGCGTTTTCTCTGGGCCAAGGCTCATTTAAAATGGACTGTGGCAAAGTGGAAAACTGTTCTGTTGTCAGACGAATCAAAATTTGAAGTTCTTTTTGGAAAACTGGGACGCCATGTCATCCGGACTAAAGAGGACAAGGACAACCCAAGTTGTTATCAGCGCTCAGTTCAGAAGCCTGCATCTCTGATGGTATGGGGTTGCATGAGTGCGTGTGGCATGGGCAGCTTACACATCTGGAAAGGCACCATCAATACTGAAAGGTATATCCAAGTTCTAGAACAACATATGCTCCCATCCAGACGTCGTCTCTTTCAGGGAAGACCTTGCATTTTCCAACATGACAATCCCAGACCACATACTGCATCAATTACAACATCATGGCTGCGTAGAAGAAGGATCCAGGTACTGAAATGGCCAGCCTGCACTCCAGATCTTTCACCCATAGAAAACATTTGGCGCATCATAAAGAGGAAGAAGCGACAAGAAGACCTAAGACAGTTGAGCAACTATTCCTAAACTTGAGCAACTTGTCTCCTCAGTCCCCAGACGTTTGCAGACTATTATAAAAAGAAGAGGGGATGCCACACAGTGGTAAACATGGCCTTGTCCCAACTTTTTTGAGATGTGTTGATGCCATGAAATTTAAAATCAACTTATTTTTCCCTTAAAATGATACATTTTCTGAGTTTAAACATTTGATATGTCATCTATGTTGTATTCTGAATAAAATATTGAAATTTGAAACTTCCACATCATTGCATTCTGTTTTTATTCACAATTTGTACAGTGTCCCAACTTTTTTGGAATCGGGTTTGTATTTCATTCTGATTACCAGTCAAATCTAACATGTTGCCCTTCAAGTGCTTTTTGTTCCAGCATATTGGTTCAAAATGGAAAAATTAAATGACTAACTAACAAGTTAATAACAGATGAGCCAATTATTTTATTTTTTTCACACATAACACAACGTAGCATCCAAAATATAACAAAACTAAACAACAGACACATACTCAACATCTCAAGGTCCAATCAAAAGGGAGGGAGAGAGGGAAGGACAACAAGGACACAAAAGTCACTCCTTTATACAATCACGTATATCTAACAAAAAACACTGCCAAGCATCAATGGTCGAAGGCCTGGCCCCACCGACTCGCGCCGTTGCCGTTGTACATTCACATGTCACTATTTGCAGGAGGCTACGGATCCAATATGTTTTTCTACACATGTGTGGTGTAAACCAGTACTGTATTATTGTCTTCTTCGCAGCTGTAAAACCAGCAAATAACATTTTCTTTTGCATTGAACTATACAGAGACCAGAATCATCATTAAGAAGACACAAACTTGGGTTAACAGACCAATCAATTCGCAGTAATGATGACAAAACCAGGTTTACATGTGTCCATAGACTGATGATGACAGGACATTCCCAAAACATATGCAGAAAAGTGCCTGATGATGTAGTATTACATATATGGCAGTTCAAATTTGACTGTAGTTTAATTTTAAATCTTTTGTAAGGAGTTATGTATGCTCTATGAATGACTTTGAAGTGAATAAGACGATGAGCCAGATTTTTAGATGTTAAGCTGAGATTAGACCACACTCTCTCCCAGTCGACAGATAAATTAAGGTCAGATAATTCCCTATTCCAAATAGTTTTAATAGAAAGGAGTTTTGTAATGCAATCAATAATTTTATTATATATTAAGGAAACAGATGGCCGACCAGCAGATGGTGCAATCCAGTCCTACATAGGATGAGAGGAAATAGAAGATGCCCACGGAACGCCATACGCTTTGAGAGCAGAACGTAATTGAAGAAAGACAAAATATGCGGATGCTGGTTAGACAAAATTTGGTTCTTAATGTCTGAAATGAACAGAGGCCCTGGTTATCATATATATCACCACACGTGATTAGACCAAGAAGGTTGGACAAATGGACGATTTCCGCATACAAAATTTAAATTTTGCCATAAAGGAGTACTGTTACAAAATTTGAAGGGTCCACCTATCCGACGTTCAACCATTTTCCAGGTTTTAATAGAGTTAGCCACAACCGGACCAAATTTATAATTATCCCCTTTTTTCCTGCATGTGCCAGTAAATAAAATATCTTGAAGTCTATTTGGTTTAACCTTGTCAGCTTCAATCACCCTCCATGAAACTGTAGATTGTGGATCAACCCAATTATGAAGAGCTTTAAGCTGGAACGACCAATAATATAATTCAAAATTTGGTACAGCCAGTCCTCCTGTGATATTCGGATGTTGTAATGTGGTAAGTTTAATTCTGGGACATTTATCATTCAAGATAAACTTAGAAATTATGGAATTGATCTCCTTAAAGTAACCTGGAGGGGGAGAAAGTGGTAGCAGAGAAAAAAAAATTAAATCGAGGTAACAAATTCATCTTAATAGTGGAGATTCTTCCTTGGAGAGAGACATTAAGATTCTTCCATCTTTGAATATCATTTTTGACCTTAACTAAAATGTTATTAAAATTGTCTCTGGCAATCTTATGAATGTTTTTATATATGGTAATGCCCAAATAGATGAAAGATTCCTTAATAGGGATAAATGAGGGAATAGAAGATTTAACCTTAATATTGTTAATTGGCATTAAAGCATATTTGCTCCAATTTATTTTATATCCTGATAGGCTACTAAAATTATCAAATTACTTAATTATACTAGAGACTGAAACATCAAAGTGGTCTAAATATAGAATAATATCATCAGCGTATTGTCATGGTGCACACAGCAGGGAGGAACAAGGACACGCAGACGAGGACGTAAACTCAAATAATAGTCTTTAATGAGGACATCAAGGCAAGACAAGGCAGGACTCAGAGACAGGATACACCGGGGAAGTAACGAGTAGACCAGACGAAATCAAACTCAAAAGACAGGAACTAAATACACAGGGTAATTTACACATAATCACACAAACACAGCTGGAACATACTTAATTCATAATGACATGAAACAAGGACAGGAAACAAACCAAATATGGACACATGAGGCGGGAAAACATGACACACACAACAGAACCCTGACACGTATAATGAAATACTATGATTATGATCATGAATCTTAATCAATACTTCAGATTTCCTGATGGTTTGCGCTAAGGGTTCCAGAGATAGACAAAACAATAAGGGGGAAAGCGGACACCCCTGCCTCATTCCCCGCTGTAAAGGGAATGAGGGGGAAATAATATCACCAGTTATGACTGATGCTGCAGGTGAGTGGTATAATGTCTTAATCATAGAAATGAAGTGTTCACCGAAGCCGAAACATTGCAGAACTGCCCACATATAATTCCACTCTAGCCTGTCAAAGGCTTTTTCTGCATCAAGTGAAAAGACCGCACAAGGGGTTGGGTGGGAGTCCGCAAAGTCAAGAATATGAAGCAGTCGACACATATTGTCAGATGCATTGCGCCCCTTGTGAAACCAGTTTGGTCCTCCTTGATCAGACTATGAATTACCTTCTCCATACGAGAAGCAAAAACTTTAGCATAGATTTTTAGATCACATGGGATAAGCAAAATCGGTCTGTAGCTGGAACAATCTAATGGATCTTTCCCTTTTTTAAGAAGTAATGAAATCAGTGAAGTTTTTTGATCTCTATGAAATACCCCATGTTCAATTGCAAAATTAAATGAGTTAAGCATAAGTATCCCTACCAAATCCCAAATTTCAAAATATAATTCACGGGGGAGACCATCTAGACCCGGCGATTTGCCCTTTTGAAGGCTTTTTAGAGAGACGTGGAGTTCCTCCAAACTTAATGGGGCCTCCAAAGATTCTTTATCGATCTGTGAGATCCGAGGCAGTTCCAATTTATCTAAATACTGCTTACAAATTGGTTCATCAAAATCTGTTTCGGCTTTATACAGATTTGTGTAAAAACCTTTAAATATGTCATTAATTGCCACAGGATTCGTGGTGACCTGATCATCCGATGATTTTATTGCGCTAATATATGCCTTAGACTCGCATTCTTTCAACCTAAGGGCCAATAAATGACTAGGTCTCTCTGATTCGAAATAATATTTTTGCCTAGTCCTATGTAAAATAAATTCCACCTTTGAGTGTGAAAGTAAATCATATTCTGCGACAGCTGTGTAGCCTGTTGCTCAGTAAAATGTTGTTTTTGTAGGTTTTGTAATGATTGGATTTTATTTTCTAATTGGGTAAACTGTTGAGTTTTCGCTTTGGCAAGAGTAGAAGAGAAAGATATACAGAAACCTCGTATAGCACACTTAGTCGTTTCCCACAGTATTTGAGGATCCACACTGTAAGAATGCACCCGCTGCCCCAAACAGTGGAATCAGCGGCCTGGTCGAAGGTTTAATGCATGTTCGGTCTTTTATTTGCGCTATCTGGATTTAGTTCCAATTTTAATTTATCTCCGTGCTTAATCTGACTCCAATTTCAAGTGATCGTTAAATTTAGACAATATTTATAATTAAAAACTGATCACAGACATCGATTGTATATTAATTTAGATATTCTAGAAATCCCATACTTTCAATTATCCGTTCACTGGGGACCTAATGTCGCATAGAGTCTCACGCCCCGGGTTCTTGCGTAGATCTCACGGACACAAACTCGCCAGTCTGATGTTAGTCAGAGGGTGTAGGTAGACTAATACCTAATTGTCTGCCGCCAACTGCTTGCTTATGACAAAAAGTGTAGTTTACTTAGTCTTTTCCTGTACAACTTGCTAACACTAGTGATAGACAGAAATCTGAGGTCTCCAATGATGTGCCTACTGCTCCGTTCATTCATGAGCCTTCAGTTTGACTTATCCTGGCCGTAGATTTGCGGTAACAAAAGCCTCCTCACAGTCTAATAGTCATAATGATTTCAGGACAGTTCAGAATAAATCAAATATAACAATTTATTATTAGTCAGGTAAAAACGTGTCATGCCAATTGCATAACTAAACAATAAGAAGCCAATTCAAAAATAAGAAAATACATAACATCAGTTGTTTAAAGATAAATCTAAGAATAAAATTGTATACCTGGCTTCAGAAAAATACATAGCATGCAGTATATGAAATACAGTCCACACTACGGGCTGATCTGGCTACAGAATCGCAATGACTGATTTGCAACTTTCCCTTAAATACTACCAGAACAAAAGGCCCATAAACATTTATTCTCTGCCCCAAAACAGATTGCATCTATGTATGGGGGATGAGAAACCTCAGTAGGAGCTGTTCTCGTGCCCCAAATGGTCACACCTGTAGAGCAATGTTTATCAGATTTTGAAAGGAGACCGCCTACAACAGAAGTACAGAATTCACTTAAGTTTTCAATATTTCTCATAATATAAGTGACTACTGTGAAATTGAGACCATTTTACCAATCGCACAGAGACCTTTAAAATGATACCAAACATGAAAAGGAAAAAACAACATTCACAAGATATAACGTTTGTGGCATATGGACATTCTTGCTTTTGGGGAAGAAGAGTGAGGGGAAGAGTCAGAGGCAGTGAGGGCAGGGAAGAGCAGTGGGGGTCATAAATGAACAAGGGGAGTGGTGCTGTTTGTTGTCTTTGGAGATCTCTTCTCCAGATTAGTTTTATGGTTTTATTGCATGGTATCTGTGAATTCCTGAGTTTTGGCTTTATCAGGAGTTAATTTCATAAAGGAAATAATTTCACTCCCTACAACATCAGAGGGTATATTAATTTCAAGAAATTCCTTAATATATTCTTTTAGAGAAGTAATGAAAGTCTGATTACTTAATAATGACATGTTAAAGCGCCATCTAGGGGACTTGGCTTTAACATCAGAAAGAGGAACACTGCACAACACAGCAGAATGATCAGATAATAAAATTGGTAATATAGAGATGGAGGAATTCGATGAAATTAAAGATGGGCTGAGAAATATGTAGTCTATCCTAGAGAAAGTCTTGTGTCTATTAGAAAAAAAAGTGAAGTCCTTAGCTTTAGTATTCTGAATTCTCCAAAGATCGATTAAGTTGAGCTCAGTGATAAATTTATTCAGTAATTTAGAGGATGGATTGGCTGTTGTATCAGATTGAGATTTATCTAAAGCAGGATTTATGACAGCATTAAAATCACCACCCACCACTAGAGGGCAATTAATCTCCTCAAGTAGAGTTTTGGAAATCTGTGTAAGGAATGCACTGTCTGTCTCATTCGGACCATAAATAGAGACCAATGCTAACCTATTATTATATATCTTGCATTGGATAAAAAACAAATCTACCCTTCTCATCACTACCAATGTGTTCAATCGTTAAATTTAACTTCCGGTTAACAAGGATAAGCACCCCCTTAGTTTTATTTTGAGCGCTGGAAAAAGCTGCTAATTTATAATACTTATTCTGGAAACGTGCCACGTCAGATTGTTTTAAATGTGTCTCTTGAATTAGGGCACAGGAAATAGATTTACGGTGTAAATATTCTAACACACGGGTTCGTTTAACAGCAGAATTTAAACCATTCACATTCAGTGATAAAATATTTAGAGTATGCATTGAATATTCGTAATCCCAAGATTGTATTCAATAAATGAAAAAAAAAACAGAAGCACCTCCATTCTGTAAATAGCATGTAAACGCTGATGTACATTTTAGATACCAAACCTCCTAGATGAAAAATCCCTTTAGAAATAAGGTAAAATACATAAAAGTATAAATGTCTGTTGTAAAAAATAAAAATAAAAACAACATAAAAACATGAACAACCGACAACCATAAACAAGGAACAATTCAGACCGCACATTACCGAGAACATAGGTCTGACTGAGCAACAAAAAATAGTGATAGTTCGTGACCGATCCACTCCAACGCAAGACATGTCTCCCGAAAGGCTCACACAGCCAAAAAAAAAAAAAAATTTTTTAAATTAAACCTACTCTCCATTAGTCCCATCCAAAAGAAAAAAAAGGTGTCAGTCTTACCAGCAACGAGATCGTTGTACCGGATATATAGGGACAATATCCCAGTAGGAGAGAGGGGAGAATAAAAAGCAAAAAACAGGTCTAGCAAGTGTCCATGTCCATCCTGCCACCATCCCCCCTGGGCAGCTAGGACCATGTCCATCCCGGCCATCAAGATCCTCCCGCCGGGCCGGAGAGACAGTGGCCGCTGTTCCCCCGCCGCCCCCCCGCAGAGCATCGGCATTCGTCTGCTGCTGAGACAGGGAGCTGATAAAATCCTCCGCTTTCTGAGGGGAATCGAAGCTTTTCTGTTCCCCTTTGTGCCGTAGTTTAATTACCGCCGGATAGATGAGGAAGGGCTGGAGACCAAGCGCTGTCATCTTCTTCAAAACCGGATTAAATGCCTTTCTCCTGATCGCTGTAGCTGGACTAAAGTCAGGAAAAAATAGAAGTGTGACATTGTCCTGTGCGCATTTCACCGGATAAGCCTGCCTGGCACCTTTCAGGATTTCCGATCTGTCATGCCATCTTTGTACACGGAAGATGAGAGTGCGCAGCCGATTGGAGCCCCTCCCTCTGTCATACACGCGGTGCGCCGGTCAGTCTCAATGTCACGGCCCCTCAAGGAAGGAATACACTTGGAAAGATTAACTCTGAGGAAACCAGCTGCATTGGTACCCTCCGCTCCCTCTGGCACGAACATTGTTCCTCCTGCCCCTATCTTCAATATCCGTCATCTTCTCGGTGAGTCGCTCCAGCTTATTTCTTAAGTCCGTGACTGCCCTTCTATCCTCACGTGCATCTGCCTGAACAGAATCAACGCGGTCATGTGTCTGCTTCACCGTGGTAACTATGGCCTCAAACTCCTCTCTTAGCTCTTTAACAGACTTGTTGGTCACTTGTATGTCCTCACGCAGTTCGCGCAATGCTGGAATCAGCATCGAGTCCATCGCATCTCTTACTGCCGAATTCACAACCAAATTCAAAGTGCTTTGCTGTTCTTTAAGTGCTAGCTTAACACCGTTAGCAATAGCATCGTCGAGGTTCTCTCTGGAGATGGTGGAATCTCTGAATTTTTTCTTATTGGCGATTGCTCAATCTCTCTTTCCGATCCCCTTTGTCTGCCGAAGCACTCATGATGGGTCCAATGCAGAGTGGTTTAAAATTTACTGACAGGATCACACAATATGTGGCAAAGTGAGCAGAGCGAAAGACTAAGCCTGCATCGCCGTCGAAGGGTCACGTGATCCCCTCGTCTTTCTCCATTCTCAAACAAATTAAGACGTTTGATTTTTATTGACTGAACACAAGCGCTTATTGCGATAGAAAACACTGTAACGGTTTCCACTGATTATGAAATATTTTTGTTTGCTGGGGTGGTACTATTATATAGGCCTATTAATAAGGAAGGGGGGCCCAAAATATCGTTTTGCCTATGTCACGATAAGAGGTAAATCCGGCACGGTTTTGTCACGAATCCTGTCCATGCACTTCCGTTCACTCGCCACCAGAGGTCACCCGCTCACCACATTGACTCTTGCACTACACAAACTGTTGCACATCACCTTAAAATACAATTCCCATCATCCATTGCACTGACGACACACACACAGCTGATTACACTAATCACGCTCACACCTGAGAACTATCACACAATCACTATCACCCAATCACACACTCTTTATAAGCCTTGGACGTTCTCTCTGTGAGCGCCGAGTATTGTTTAGCGATTGCACCTCTAGGGGCCGTTCGTGAACTCTTAACCCTGCCTGTCATGAAATCAGAAACTATAAATGCACTCTATGTCTGTCCCGTTTTGACCAAAGAGCCTGATTTTGAATTGTCTGCTAGTCCAGGTTCAGTCACTGAAATTCTGTTAGTCCAGTCTCCCTCAATGAGTCCGTTTTTGAATTGTCTGTTTTACCATCTTCTGTCAATGAACTGTCTGCTCCAGTCACTATCAATGCCCCCAGTTTTGATCTGTCTGCCGGACCACAACCCCCAAGTGTGTTTAATTCAGAATTATCTGTATGTCCTGTTCCAATCCTTGAGTCCCACATTAAACTTTCTGTCAGTCCAACCACTCTCAAGGAGGCCAATACAGAGTTTGTTGCCCTGTCTTTCACAACCCAGAAACCCATCTTGGAACGCTTAAATCCACCTGTCATGAGCCCAGAGACTATCAATGCATCCCATGTCTACCATGTTAACTCTGTCACTACCATAGAGACTATTTATTAACTGTCATCACATCCAGTTTCAGCCCATGAACCCGATTATGAACTGTCATTCTATCCAGTTTCAGTCAGCAAGCCTTTTGATGAGTTCTTTGTGTTCCCTGCCAGGGTCCCTGAGACCGTGAATGCACTGCCTGTGTTGTCTGTCTCTGCTCTCCCCGTGTTGTCTGTCTCTGCTCTCCCTAGATCTCGGTCTCTGCCATGGTTTCCTGCTCAGTCTGCATCCCTGTGCTGGTTTTCCGTCCGATCTGCTCCGCCGAGGGGGTCTTCTGCTTGGGTCCGGTGGTCTTCTGCTCTGCCCTGGTGGGCTCCAGTTCCGTCTGCTCCGCCCTGGTGGGCTCTGGTCCCGTCTGCTCCGCCCTGGTGGGCTCCGGTCCCGTCTACTCCGCCCTGGTGGGCTTCAGTTCCGTCTGCTCCGCCCTGGCATCCTGCTCTGCCGACTCTGCCTCGGCCCACAACCACTCCACTTCCACATGGACCTGGCCCTCCGTCCCTCCCCCTGTTCCGCCTCCGCTCCACCGCCCTCCTGGATTGTATTGGAGCATCTGGAAGCCGCTCCTTGGGGGGGGGGGGACACACACACAGCTGATTACACTACTCACGCTCACACCTGAGAACTATCACACAATCACTATCACCCAATCACACACTCTTTATAAGCCTTGGACTTTCTCTCTGTGAACGCCGAGTATTGTTTAGCGATTGCTACTCTACAGAGCGTTCCCAGTTGTTAGTTTGCCTTGTTAGTTTTTTCCCGTGTTTGATTCCTGCCCGTGTTCTCTGGATTTACCCTTAGCCTAGCCCTTTGGACTCTGTTTGCATTCCGTTTGGATTATTGCTCATATACCTGGATTCTCTCTCTGCCTAGCCCTTGTTGGATATTGTTTGCTGATCGTCGACCCACGCTTGCTCTACGAATTGCTCTGTGTCTTGCCCCTGCCATACCTGTTTGCTGTTTACTGACCCTGCCTGTATATGACCATGTTTTATAATAAAGCTTCGCAAATGGATCCGCACGTCTCACGTCTCGTCGTTCCGTTACAGGTTTATTGTACAGAAAGAGAGCAAAATAGCATTTACATTATCAAATAACATTATCATTGACTTTAGTCTAGGCAGAATTCAAGCACTCACAAAAAATCCCATTAATCATTGAAGTTGCTTACATTGTGAAATGAATATCTTGCTTACATCTTACACACATCTGCACTTTGTTGTTTCTGAGAGAAATCGGCAGAGAGCAGAATTCATTCAGGGAGCGCTCACACTGAATAAAACACAGCTGTTTCAGCGATGACTCATCTGAACGCCTCTTATTGGCCATTGTGAGGGATGGGCAGTATTTCAAATACATGTATTTAAAATACGTATTTGAAATACAAAATACTATTTTGTATTTTGTATTTTAATATCTTTGAAAAAAAAAATCAAATGTATTTTGTATTTAAATACATTTAATCTTAGTATTTTTGTATTTTAAAAATACATAAAATACTTTTTGCCAATCAACCTCTTTATTAGACTGCTGGTTTCCTGTATCAACTAGCTCAAACATGCCACTTTCATGCTTTTCCTGGGAAAATCTTATTAAAGTCAAAATCGTAGATATTTAAGATATTTAATTTTGAATAAAATGTAGCATCCCATTTGTTGACAACTATATCATCATTCACAGTGCTATCTTTACAGTTAGCTTGTTGATGATTCTGGATTTTCAGTTAAATACATGCTGTTTTGCAGAGGTGTCAAGTAACGAAGTACAAATACTTCGTTACCTTACTTGAGTAGAAATTTTGGATATCTATACTTTACTGGAGTAATTATTTTTCAGCCGACTTTTTACTTCTACTCCTTACATTTTCACGCAATTATCTGTACTTTATACTCCTTACTTTTTAAAAATAGCCTCGTTACTCCCATTTCATTTCGGCTTGTCTTCGTTAAAAAAAAAAAAAAAAAAAAAAAAAAAAAACCTATCCAGATAAATCGCGCCATCCGGATAGAGTGAATTTGATTGTGGTTGGATGAGAAGAATAAACACCATTCCGACACCCTATTGGTTTGTATGCGATCCATCGCACCTGCACATGACACAAATCACGTCACACTCCAGCAAGGAGCCAGTGTTGGGGTCGTTACTCAAAATAGATTATTTCTTAAAAGTTATTATTTCTCCACTACTGGCTCATTTATCAAACGGGTGCTTTCTCTTCGTCCTCCGCAAATTAAGCTACAGTAGGTAGTTCGGTAGAGAGACGTTTGAATAAATTAGCGTTTGCGATTGACAATGTTGTGATAAGTAGGCTATACTAACTTTGTTACTCGTTACCCCCAACACTGGACATAGCAGAGGTATGTAGCAAGTACGAAGATGTCCGTGGCCACAGTTGCCAAGTCCGCGTATTATACGTGACTTTGGGCTTCTTTTTTTGTAAAGTTGCGGGAAAAAATCCCTGGTCGCGGGTTGCGGTTTTTTGGGCTTATTTTAAAAGATATGGTTGCTTGTTAGGGAAATCTGACAAGCAACTTTGTTTCTTTATTTATGTTCGCCGTGTTCTCCAATGCATCGATTGACACTCTGTCTGCTCGCAGTTAATAGCCAACCAGTGCAATAATATAAGAGCCGTAGAGTAATTTGCCATATGTTCTGCTCCTCATTGGAGAAAAATCACATTCAAAAAGAAGGCGCGTGATGCTGTAATCCAAGCGATGATAGAAGAAGACGTAGAGGAGAGGGGTGACTTTCTTTTAGCCTAATTTTTACAATGTTTTTGTAATGTATTAATTATCATGGGCTGTAATAAAAAAATCAAGTAGCCATGTCCTAATAGTAAATACATTTGGTTCGAATAGCCTGGTATGGCAAGATGTCTTAAAATGTATTTCTTTTTTTAACATTTAAACTTAGACCACATTATTAGATTACCTTTTAACTTCATGAATACACATAAATGACAGCTTAATGATTTTTTTTAATAATATTATAATATATTTTATTTTTTAATATAATATATATTATAATATTTAATATAATATTTTTTATACATTTGTCTATAATATTTATTTGGATTTTTTTATGTCATTTATTTGATAGTTATGTATACATAATTTTATTTTAAATGGTAGAAAAACCTGTTTTTGACCTCAAAATAAAGCACTTTCCCTCTGTATATGGCTGTGGGGATGAGCAGTTTTGTGGCGCTTGGAATTCTTTATAATTAATTAAAAACAAATATTGCCACATTGATGGCTCAAGAAGGTGTAATTGCTCAAATAACACATTGTTTCATTTTAAAATATAAAAAATTGTAACCAAGTGTAATATTTCTGTAAAGGCTAGGGACAGAAAAAATTACATTTCCATAGAATGACCCCAATATATTTTAGGCTATAAATATGTAGCTATGTTACAACTCCCCTTTGAAGCTCTTGTGTTTTTCTCCTTTTCCATATCTCCAATCCTATTCTGCTCACATGTGATTGGAGATGA
This sequence comes from Aspiorhynchus laticeps, assembly GCA_023376895.1. NCBI lineage: Eukaryota > Metazoa > Chordata > Actinopteri > Cypriniformes > Cyprinidae > Aspiorhynchus > Aspiorhynchus laticeps. The sequence continues at coordinate 58,391,954 of CM041793.1, read as the reverse complement.
GTTTTGTTCCCACTCATGTTGCAGCCTCATTTATTAGTTATAAATAATTGTTAATAAATAATATTGATGATAATAAATCAAAAAAAAATATTGGGCTTGTTTTTGAAGCTGCGGTTGCTTATTTGTCTCGCGAGAGTTGGCAACAGTGTCCGTGGCAGAGACTCAAGAAGAGAACTCGAGCGAAATGTCCCAACCAAGCACCAGCGAGGAGGTTTGTAGCCAGGATCATCTTTCGCTCTATGAAACACGTTAATGCTCAGTAGTACACATATGTTTTTTTTATGTATTTGCATTGTACTAAAATGTGTTCATTTTCAATGGGCATATATGCAGCTGAAACAGGTAGCATAGTGCATCCCAAATTTTTCAACATTAACATTTTAATATAACATTATAGTCATTATGGCCTTTAGAATTTTTTTTTTGTTGTTGTTGAGGAGGTGGGGTAGTGCACAATAGGCCTCTGTGGCGCGGCCTAAGCTTTTGTCCTTAATGGCATTTTTTTCCTTACATTACTTTTACTTTTATACTTTAAGTAGTTTTGAAACCAGTACTTTTACACTTTTACTTGAGTAAAAAGCTTGAGTTGATACTTCAACTTCTACAGAAGTCTTTTTAAACCCTAGTATCTATACAGTACTTCTACCTGAGTAATGAATGTGAATACTTTTGACACCAGTGCTGTTTTGCTGTGTATAAACCATACAAAATGCTTGAAATGGTTATTGCACTACTATGTGCATGACTTTAACATTAAAACAAAGTGATCTTGCTTTTGTGGGAAAAAAAAGCATACCTGTCTCAGCAGGTAAAAAAAAAAAAAAAAAACCTTAGCAAGGGGAGCATAGCATTAGCACTAGTCAGTCTTAGTTTTTTTTTGGTCAGATTTTGGTTTTATCAAATGTGTTCATTAAACTTTAATGATTACTGCTTGCTATGGCGATATGCTAATATTAATGTCGGCGATGATATATAGTGTAAATCGATTGAACGTTTTCTATATCATTTATATATCGTCGTGGTATGCAAATATATCTGTGGAGCTTTTAGTGGGCAGGAGCTATTGACACGTCAGAGCGATAAGGAAACATGGATAAATGAATAATAAGCAGCTTTCTCTGTGTGTGTACCCCAAGACAAAGATAACTATAATGCTAATAATAAAGAATATATATATATTTTAAGTGTTCTAAGGGTATACTCACACTAGGCACAGCTGCCTTGTACTAAAGCCCAAGCGCGATTGTCCTTTCGCTAACAGACAGATATCACAGGATTACTACAGAGGCAGCTGAGGGTAATGGTGGAATTTGCAGCTTTACACGCAAACTACAATACATGTTCATCAATAAGATGAGAACCAGACCCATTGTAAATCTAAATGTACTCGAATTAAATTAATTGAAAAGTGTGATATCCAAGTAGTTATAAAGATTTTTGCTGTCATAATGATAACAATAGTGCATACAAAAATAGTACATTAAAGGTGGGGTAAGTGATTTCTGGAAGCCAATGTTGATATTTGAAATCACCAAAACAAACACGCCCCTACCCTTATAGGGTCTCGCCCCTATTTTGATAGCTCCGCCCCGGCGTGACAAAATAATATAGAAGTCATTATAATCAGTGATGCTGTCTACACTGGATGCTGCGCGGCGCGACAAATCCCCGACAGAAAACTGCTGCTGCGTTCTGTTTATGACGTGCTGACACAAATTTCAAATGATTTTCAACAGTCGCTTTATCGCGTCCAGTGTAGGCAGACTTTAGCTGTTGCGGCACGCTGCGTCCGGTGTAGACACGGAGTTACTCACCTATCGAGAAGAAACAAAGCAACCTTGGCATCCGATCGCAGGCCTTCCGCTCCTTGAGTTCTCTCCAGCGCTGGAAAGCTGATCCGATATTTACACGGGTCCCACTTCTTGCCTTATCATTCCGCAGACGTTTTCCGCTTTTGTTTTTTATCCGCCATCTCTTTCTGTCACTCGGCTCAGCTGTTCACTGAACGCTCTCTCCTCCACATCATGAGTAGACAAGCCTCTTACTGCTGATTGGCTACAAGTTTGTTTTGGTACTTGGCCCCAACTCAGTTTTGTAATGCGTTTTTAAAAAATTACATACCCTACCTTTAACTGTTCCATGCTCCAGCGCGGTTAGCGGTCACACTATGCGTACCGCACACCAGGCCACCTCTTCAAGCGGACCAGGGCATGGTTTAACGAACCACACTGGACACAGTATAGAGCAGACACACTTGTGAAATGAACTGGACTTTGGGGGTCAATCGTGCTCAAGCACGGATCAGATCCCCTAGTGTGAGTACATCCTAAATCTAAATGAATAGCAGATAGCACACCACAACTATAACCATAAAAGCACAAAAAATTATGAATGATAAAAACATTGACAGCCAATCGGAATCATTTCTGCTTTAAAGAGCTTGAGCATTTAAAGTGACAGATGACACAACTACATTGTATACTTAGAATACACTAATATAGTTAGCTTTATAATTATCGTTCTTAGTGTAAACAGGCCTTAATAGTGTTACTTCACTGTATGGCCAATTTCAAATGTATTTTGTGTATTTTCAAAATACAAAATACTGTATTTGTATTTAAATACATTTTCCCACACAGTATTTTTATTTGTATTTAAATAATTTTTTCCACACAGTATTTTGTATTTTTATTTTAAATACATTTTGATGTATTTGTGCCCATTTCTGGCCATTGTAGTCATAAGCTCAACAGAATTATGTGTGATTGGTTATAATGAGCAGTGCTGTAGCTAAAAACGTGGCTGTCTCTGGCTCCGTGCCAGACTGCAAAGTTGAGCGAACGCAGATTTGAATTTAGCAGCTGATGATGTGCCGCACTGAACGATCTAATCACACCGGTGGGATTGTTTATCAAATATAAAAAATATTATTCGGCTATTTTTGTCTTTTGGAAGCTGCATTCAAAATCCACTTGCCTCAAAAATCTGAGGGGGCATGGTTGAAATCGCTTTACGGGAGTATTTAAGCTGGGCCCCCCTCTGGTCCAGTGCCCGGTAGGCCATTGCGTTAATCCGTCCCTGCCTAAAACGATGTTATAATGGACTATTTCACATCCAGAGATGAAGGATCGGATGATGAAGTTACTAAAGAGGAGTCCGATGACAGTCTGTATATGCACAGGTGCGCGAACAGTTGTGCTGCGCTCGCTTTTCTGAGGTACACTATTCATGCTATCCAAACAAACAAGGGGTGATCAAAAGTTCAGAGACTATGCCCATGATAAACAATGGAAAACTGTCCTCTTCAGGGTAACATTAGTCTGTTTGTGTAATGATGCAGTATAGCGCTCCTTACAGACAGCTCTCGTTAAACCCGTGAAGTGAAAATGAAACCGGTCTCACTTTAAACCCGTTTTTCTCAAAATTCCATTCCTGAAAATCATAGCTATCAGCCAAATTCAGATAGCCATAACTTTCGTTACGGTCAAGCTATGGACAAAATAAAAACAGTTTTGGAAAGGGCTTGAACCCAGCTTGATATCAAACCCTAAAAAAGGTAACATTTCACCATGTTTTGGGTTTTCCTAGATCGCATCACATATTTGCTGACAACTCAAGGCATCTCTAGTTACATTACTTCTAGTTGATTTTTAAAAAAAACAATAATGTTGTTTATGAATGTTTATGTATATTTGACATTATAACAATTTAATTCTGTTTAATGTCTGTTATATTGTTATATTTCAGTCACACACAGAAGAACAGGAAGAGAAGAGCTTGAAAGTTAACATATCAGGCCAACAAGAACTAGTCCTTCGGGCCCAAGTTGGAACCCTGGAGTGAATCGGAAAAAAGAATATGAGGGGAAAAATAAGCCTAAACACAGTTTGAGATTTACACACGAAATAAGGTTAGTGAACTTTCTTCTGGTTGCACATACTGTGTATCAGTTGGGAAATGAAATATCACCCCAGGTAGAAAAATACTGCCTTTAATGAAAACAAGAGGAAGACATGAGTGATAACTGAAATGTTGGATGCAACAATAACAAAGGCCTAGTTCACAAACTCCTCTCTGTTTGCTTAATTTATTGGTGTCATCACAGGAAGTTGAAAGGTTGAAACTACAGCAACGTGATACCCAAGAGGAAGCAATGTTTCCTGCGAGAAAAAAAAAAAACTCACTTACCTCCTGTGAAAAATGAGCAGAAAAAAGGTTGGCTTCCTGATTCAAATCAATGAATAACTTTACTAAAGGAATAATATTTTGATATAAAACATGTTATTCAGGAAATGGTTTACAGACAGCCTTCGGGTAATCCTGCTGTGCCGTAGATTTGGAAGACTTTATATATCAGATGAAATCTTAACAGGAAAAAGACACAGCGCCCACAAAAACGTGTAAGAACTGTTGGTTGCCAAACAAACTGGAGTGTGGAGATGTGATCTTCCACACCACGAGAGGGACGTCCCGTGGCCTCCAGTGGGAATGTTAGGAAAACTGGCTTTCAGCAGCTCTGACTGATGCCCAGAGGTTTTTTCAAACACACATAATAACTTCTACTTAAAGATGAAGTACCTATTTTTTTTGTTTGTTAAAAATGCTTTTCTTTCTCAGCTTAATGTGGAGAAACAACTATATTCATATTTAACCCTCAATGGACCACAGTAGAAAGCTACAGTATATCTATCTATCTATCTATCTATAGCCCCTTTCACACTGCACGTTGGTCCCGGAAAATTGCCGGAGTGCCTTCTGTGTGAACGCAAACACGTCCCGGGATTAATTCCGGGATTGATCCCGGGTTGGGGACCTAGTAACATTGCCGGGTTCAGTCCCGGAACGAGCGCTGTGTGAACAAAAGCCAGATCAATGCCGTAACAAGTGTGTCGTAGTGATGACGCACTTTATCGTTCGACTGTTTTACCGGGTGTTTTGAAGGCAGATCAACGTTCACACGACGAAAAATATGTAAACTGGAATGAAGCAGCGATCAGGGAGCTCCTCACTATCCGCGCTGAAGCTGAAATCATTCTCCAGTTTAGTGAAATGGTGAGCGGCGCATTATACACGTCACATTACGGGATCTTTACGGGTTGTGTGTGAATGCACGCACAGATTCCGGAAAATCACTGGCAGTGTGAATGCAGCAAATCTGACGATCCGGGAACAAATGCGTAGTGGTCAGTAACATCATCACTTTGAGGTACGATATCTATATCAGTAAGATCAATTCCATGCAATATAATTAAATATAGCGTATGATTAAAACGATGAGTGGGCCCGGTGACATTTTGCTTGACTCCAAAAGAGTTTATTAGGTCAGAAAACGCAAGTCCTAATGCATCATTTGTATTATCAACGTGAATGTTAAAATCTCTGACAATTAACGCTTTATCAACATTAACCAATAGGTCTGAGAGGAAATCTGCAAATTCTTTTAGGAAATCTGTATATGGCCCTGGCGGTCTATACAGAGTAGCCAGAGCAAGAGACAGGACAGATTTCTTTTGCATATCTGACAGTGTAACATTAAGCAGAAGTATTTCGAATGAGTTAAACCTGTATCCTGTTTTCTGAGTAACATTGAGAATATACACTATATATATATATTGATATAATATCACTCTATATATGGATCGTGGGTATCTGTGCAGAAACATCGAGAACACGAGCACCAGGGAAACAGTGTGTGCGCACTTTACCTTCAGCTAACGTAGCACGGACGTGCCGGACGATGGAGCCTCCAACGATCACAGCGTCGTGTTCCGTCTCGCGGAGAGGAGCGAAGTGGTTCCGGGTGGAGATCTCGAAGACCGGAGGCTGCGGAGGGGGAGAGGTTGTCGCCCGGGGCCTGGCTCGCGTCTTCTGCTGCTGTTGGAGCTTGTCAGTTCTCAGACCATACGCCACACACTGCAACAAGTCGGTTTACATGGCCGTCGTCCCAGAAGGAAGCCTCTTCTGAAGCTGGCTCACAAGAAAGCCCGCAAACAGTGTGCTGAAGGCAACCTCTCTAAGAGCATGAATTACTGGAACCATGTCCTGTGGTCTGATGAGACTAAGATAAACTTGTTTGGCTCAGGTGGTGTCCAGCATTTGTGGCGACGCCCTAATGTCTTGCCTACAGTCAAGCATGGTGGTGGTAGCATCATGGTCTGGGGTTGCATGAGTGCTGCTGGTACTTGGGAGCTGTGCTTCATTGAGGGAAACATGGATTCCAACATGCACTGTGACATTCTGAAGCAGAACATGATGCCCTCCCTTCAGAAACTGGGCCAAACGGCAGTTTTCCAACATAATAACTACCCCAAACACACCACCAAGATGACTACTGCCTTGCTGATGAAGCTGAAGGTGAAGGTGATGGAGTGGCCAAGTATGTCTCCAGACCTGAACCCTATTGAGTACATGTGGGGCATCCTCAAGCGAAAGGTGGAGAAGCACCATGTGTCTAACATCCAGCAGCTCCGTGATGTCATTATGGAGGAGTGGAAGAGGATGCCAGCAACAACCTGTGCAGCTCTGGTGAATTCCATGCCCAGGAGGATTAAGGCAGTGCTAGATAACAATGGTGCCTCTACAAAATATTGACACTGTGGATACAGTTTTGACATGTTCACTTAGGGTGTACTCATTTTTGTTGCCAGTTATTTGGACAATAATGGCTATATATTGAGTTATTTTTAGAGGACAGTAAATTTGTACTTCTATACAAGCTGCACATCGACTAATCTAAAATATATCCAAGTTTCATTTGTGTAGTATTGTCCCTTGAGAAGATATACAAAAATTGTTGCTAAAAATGTGAGGGGTGTACTCACTTTTGTGGGATACTGTATCTTATACATTATATTTGTCCAAGTGGTTTAACAGGAATTCTAAAACTGCTGTGCAGTCCATTTTTTGTCCTTTTTTTTTTACATTATTTTACTCTCAAATGATTGGTACAGCTATCAGTTGCTTTGAAAAATAAATAGAACAATGTTTTAGAGGTTTTTTATTACAACCCACATTTCGGCTTAGTCCAAAGTTTAGCTTAAAACACATAATATACCCATAAAACGCTCCCTGAGTGCTTGAGCACTTCATCCCAAGGCAGTTAGATAATAGAGAGAGACATGCAAGGTTGGAAGTGCACTGTTAGGCATTTTCTTATGTTCAGTTGTGCATGGATTAAACTTGATGAAGTCCCGCGTTTGTCTGAGAACCAAAGTGCTTAATGGGTAAAATTGTAATGGGACTCAAATCAAGTGTGGCAGCTCATTTTTCCTGCTTTAATTTAAAGGTGCTCATTATTTAGGGCCTTATTTATTCAGCTGGGAACAGTTATGATTAAAATGGTAAAAAGGAAGTATCATATATTGTAGATACAGCACCTTTATCCTGCCTGTCAGGTCAAAGCTAAAGCTATTGGGGAACAGAGAAGAATTAGTGAAACTTAAAAAAAAAAGACTTAAATACTTTAAAAACAATTGAAAAATAGATGTTCTAACCTATTTGTTCTCTGTAATGTGAGGTATTTCAGTTGTTTGGATCATGTAGGGTCTCTATAGAATAACCACCCTTTTAGCCACCTTGTTACAATTTTTGCATATAGATTTCTGAATATCCTTCAATAAAGAGTTATAAGTGGAGGGACCAATTGCGTCATTCGCAATGCTTCATGGGAGTTGGAAATCATTTCTGAAATGTCTGAACTGATTTTTTATTCCACATTGACAGCAAACACAAAGTCTGTCATAAATAATATTGTTTGTTGGGAAAACACGCTGTAGTTTTATTGAGAAGGACAAAAAAAACCCACTTTGATTAAAAGCATGAAGTCAGAAGCGCTTTGATTGACTGCTGCTTTGGGAGGTTTAAAGTCAAGATGCACCTGGTATCAATTTGTAGCTCATATCATTGTGTTTGTGCAATGCAGCATTACGGTGAGAGAATCTATCAGCAGAATTTGGATGGAGTCCACTGCCTCTAGCTCCTGCCAAACTCTCATTTTAACCAAAATACTCCACATACTTACACAAAACCAAATGACTTCAACTGCATATGTGAATGGGCTTTTCGGGACTTTTTGATGCAGATCAGAATCAGAATAAGAATAAGAAAGAGCTTTATTGCCAAGTGTGTTTGCACACACAAGGAATTTGTCTTGCTGTTAGGAGTTTCCAGTGCAGAAAGTACAAACAGACAGAGTAGAACTGTATCAGCAGCTCCTGAGGCAGGTTGAATTTCCTTAGCTGGCGGAGGAAATACAGCCTCTGCTAGGCCTTTTTCGCAATAGAGTCAATGTGATTGTCCCACTTCAGGTCCTGAGAGATGGTGGTTCCCAGGAACCTGAATGACTCCACTGCAGTCACAGTGCTGTTCATGATGATGAGTGGGGGGAGAGCAGGGGGGTTCCTTCTGAAGTCCACTATCATCTCCACAGTTTTGAGAGTGTTTAGCTCCAGGTTGTTAAGACTGCACCAGACAGCCAGTTGCTCAATCTCCTGTCTGTAAGCAGACTCGTCACCGTCCTTGATGAGGCCGATGACTGTAGTGTCATCTGCAAACTTCAGGAGCTTGACAGAGGGGCCCTTTGAAGTGCAGTCATTCGTGTAGAGGGAGAAGAGCAGTGGGCAGAGAACGCAACCCTGAGGGGCGCCAGTGCTGATGGTGAGAGTCCTGGATGTGAGTTTGCCCAGCCTCACTAGCTGCTGCCTGTTCTGTCAGGAAGCTGGTGATCCACTGACAGATGGAGGTGGGCACAGAGAGCTGTGTCAGTTTGTCTGAGAGAAGGTCAGGAATGATGGTATTGAAGGCCGAGCTGAAGTCCACAAATAAGATCCTTGCATAATTCCCAGGTTTGTCGAGGTGTTGCAGGATGTAATGCAGTCCCATATTGACAGCGTCATCCACAGGCCTGTTTGCTCTGTAGGCAAACTGAAGAGGATCCAGCAAGGGTCTAGTGATGTCCTTCAGGTAGGCCAGGACCAGTCTCTCAAGTGACTTCATGACCACAGACGTGAGTGCGACAGGTCTGTAGTCATTAAGTCCAGTGATTTTGTGCTTTTTGGGGACGGGAATGATGGTGGAGCGTTTGAAGCAGCAGGGAACTTCACACAGCTCCAGAGATCTGTTGAAGATCTGTGTAAAGATGGGGGCCAGTTGGTCAGCACAGACGTTTAGACAGGCAGGTGAAATACCGTCTGGTCCTGAAGCTTTCCTAGATTTCTGTTTTCTGAAGACCCGGTTCACATCCTCTACACAGACTTTAAACGCAGGTAGAATGGTGGGGGAAGGAGGAAGTGGGGTTGCAGGGGGGGGGGGGAGGTGAATGTGTGAAGTGCAGATCAGAGCGGGTGCTGGGTGTCAATCTGGCCTTTTCAAATCGACAGTAAAACACATTGAGATCGTCAGCCAGTTGTTGATTCTCCACAGACTGTGGGGGTGGTGTCTTGTACATGGTAATGTTCCTCAGACCAGTCCATACTGACGCCGGATCATTTGCTGAAAGTTCTTTCTTCAGCTTCTCAGAGTAGTTCTTTTTAGCCACTCTGATCTCCTTTGTTAGTCTGTTCCTCGCCTGGTTATACAATATTTTATCCCCACTTCTGTAAGCGTCCTCTTTGGCCTGACGAAGCTGTTTGAGTTTCCCAGTAAACCACGGTTTATCATTATTGAATGATAAGAATGTCCTGGTGGGGATGCATATATCCTCACAGAAACTGATATATGAAGTTACAGTCTCTGTGAGCTCGTCCAGATCGGTGGCAGTAGCTTCAAAAACACTCCAATCAGTGAGGTCAAAACAAGCTTTTAAATCTTGCTCTGCTTCATTAGTCCATCTTATAACAGTTCTTAATACAGGTTTAGAAGATCTAAGTTTTTGCCTGTAGGTTGGTATGAGATGAACAAACAGTGATCGGAGAGCCCCAGAGCTGCCCGTGGGACAGAGTGATATGCATCTTTAATTATTGTGCAACAGTGATCCAATATATTACCTTCTCTGGTGGGACAAGTAACGTGCTGTCTGTATTTTGGCAGTTCGCGGGAGAGATTTGCCATATTAAAATCTCCAAGAATGATTAAAAGAGAGTCCGGGTACCTTTGCTCCGTTTCAGATATTTGTTCGGCCAGCTGTTGCATCGCGGCGCTCACGCACGCGTCCGGAGGCACATACACATTCACGAGAATGAAAGAGGAAAACTTTCGGGGCGAATAGAATGGTTTACAGTTTATGAAGAGGGCCTCCAAATTAGGAGAACACATCTTCTTCAGAGTTGTTACATCTGAACACCAACCTTCATTTATGTAGAAACATAGTCCACCACCTCTCGTTTTCCCCGTTAGCTCCGTGATGCGATCTGCTCTGAACAGCTGATAGCCCAATGAACGTCTCAGGTTACGTATGTAACCATGGTTCCCTGAGAGTAGGGAACGAGACACTGCGTCCTCTAGGGGTCGCTATGGGGAACGTCGTCAGCGTGACCCGTGTCTGAAGCATATATACAAAAACACCACTTGTTGGCCGGCGACAGCCTATGACGTCACTACTGGCGCGAACCACAGTATAAAGGGGCGCCGGGAAAATACGTCATCCACTTCTTCGTCTGAAGCTTGCGTCCGAAGCATGGCACCGCGCCTAGAGGACGCAGTGTCTCGTTCCCTACTCTCAGGGAACCATGGTTACATACGTAACCTGAGACGTTCCCTTTCGAGGGAACTTCGAACTGCGTCCTCTAGGGGTCGCTATGGGGAACGGAATACCCACGCCACCATGCTGAGGGGAGTGCAAGCCAAGCACACAAGGCGAGCACTAAGTACCAACTCTACCCGGCTACGGTAGTTGCCCCTTGGACGGTTAGACGGCTGTTAGTGACATTATCCCCTACGGCCAAAGACCCGAGCTGCATACCCTGAAACTTACCTGTTAAGGGCCGGGACTCCCGGACCCAGGGTAGAGCTCAAAGGCTTAGAATCATAAGAAAGATTCCTTTAAGGGGATACGGCCAAGTACCTAGGATAGTAGCTAGGTCCTGGCCTGTCACCCAGGGGCTACCGCTTGCTCTGCATGAGCTCAATGAGGGAACTGTCTCAACAGACCCTTGGTAGCAACACCCTGTTCAAGTCAGTATCACTATAATACATAGGTAGAGTGGGCCCAAGGCGAAACCGGGGCCTGCCAACTCAAAGAAAGGGCACGAAGCCGCAGCGCGTAATCCCTACCATACAGGATTTTTTAGAAAGACCGCAAAACCACTTGATGTGCGATCTTACCACAATGTGGATTTTTAGAAAAGTGCCCAGAGACTAGCGTGCGCACTTACATAACATGGATTTTCTTTCCGTTTTCTAGGGAATCACAGAGGCTGTCATTACACAGCGAGCAGCTTAACAGGGAGGCCGAGAGAGGCCTAACAACCTGAAGTTTGCTGATTCCGAGCTCTGGGGAGCGGAGAACTTAACTCTCAGCATGAGAGGGAACTCAGACGCTTCAGAAGGGAGTGGCATGCTCATATGTGACCCTCTACAGAGAGGGGAGCAATGCTAGCTCGACCAACCAGGAGAGCATAAGGCTGCTGTGACAGCTCTGGAGAGCGGAGAACTCAACTCTCAGCATGAGAGACTCAGACGCTCAGAAGGGAGTGGCATGCTCATAGGTGACCCTCTATGGTGAGGGGAGCAATGCTAGCTCGACCGACAAGGAGAGCAACCTAACAGGGAGGCAGAGAGAGGCCTAGCAACCTGAGGTCGCTGAATCACAGCGCTCGTGATCTAATTTGTCTTTCAAGCCCAGAGCATTGGGCGAAATAGGTAGAGTGGGGCCCAAGGCGAAACCGGGGCCTGACCAACTCAAAGAAAGGCACGAAGCCGCAGCGCGTAACCCTTACCGTACAGGATTTTAGAAAGAACGCGAAACACTTGATGTGCGATCTTACCACAACGTGGATTTTTAGAAAGTGCACAGAGACTTAGCGTGCGCACTTACCATAACATGGATTAAACTGTTCTAGGGAGCCACAAAGTGAGCCACTTAACAGGGAGGCCTAAAGAGGCCTAACAACCTGAAGCTGCTGACTGACAGCTCTGGAGAGCGGAGTCACAGTGCTCGGAAGGGAATAGTGTTGCTCATAGGTGACCCTCTATGGTGAGGGGAGCGATGCTAGCTCGACCATAAGGAGAGCACTTCCAAATCACAGAGCTCTGGGAAGCGGAGGACCCAACTCTCAGAATGAGAGGGAACTCAGACGCTCGGAAGGGAGCGGCATGCTCAAAGGTGACCTTCTATAGTGAGGGGAGCAATGCTAGCTCGACCATAGGAGAGCAACCTAGCAGGGAGACAAAGAAGCCTAACAACCTGAGGCTACTGTGACGGCTCAGAAGGGAGCGGCATGCTCATAGGTGACCCTCTATAGTGAGGGGAGCAATACTAGCTCGACCAGCCAAGAGTGAGGCTGCTGTGACCGCACCGGAGAGCGGAGAACCCAATCTAACATTACAGGGAACTCAGACGCTCAGAAGGGAGTGCTCGACCGACAAGGAGAGCAACCTAACAGGGAGGCAGAGAGAGGCCTATCAACCTGAGGCCACTGCATCACAGCCTTCGGAAGGGAGCAGAGTGCTCATAGGTGACCCTCTCGATGAGGGGAGCAATACTGGCTCGACCGACCCGGAGAGCACCTGAGGCCACTGAATCACAGCCCTTGGAAGGGAGCGGCATGTTCATAGGTGACCCTCTATGGTGAGGGGAACAATGCTAGTTCGACCGTACCGGGAGAGCAACGTCTAAAATCACAGAGCTCCGGGCATCGGAGAGCTCCACTCTCAGCATGAGAGGAAACTCAACCGCTCAGAAGGGAGCTGCATGCTCATCGGTGACCCTCTATGGTGAGGGGAGCAATGCTAGCTCGACCGTCAAGGAGAGCAACCTACCTGAGACCGCTGAATCACAGCGCTCGGCAGGGAGCAGTGTGCTCATAAACGACCCTCTACGATGAGGGGCTTTATGCTCTATACATAGGTAGAGTGGGGCCCAAGGTGAAAACCGGGGCCTGACCAACTCAAAGAAAGGGCACGAAGCCGCAGCTCGTAACTCCTACCGTACAGGATTTTTAGAAAAGAACGCAAAACACTTGATGTGCGATCTTACCACAACGTGGGTTTAGAAAAGTGCACAAAGACTTATCGTGCACACTTACCATATGCTGTCAGAGCTCTGGGGAGCGGAGAACTTAACTCTCAGCATGACAGGGAACTCAATCGCTCAGAAGGGAGCGGCATGCTCATAGGTAACCCTCTATGGTGAGGGGAGCAATGCTGGCTCGACCAACCAGGAGAGCATGAGGCTACTGTGACAGCTCCGGAGAGCGGGGAACTCAACTCTCAGCACGAGAGGGAACCCAGACGCTCAGAAGGGAGCGGCATGCTCATAGGTGACCCTCTATGGTGAGGGGAGCAATGCTAGCCACTACCTGATTAACCTAAGTAGCCCTCCAGTAGCCACAATCCTAGCAGGGGAACACTCTAGGCAAGGGCTCAGGGAGATGCTACTTAAACCCCGGAGAGGGGAGCAGTCCCTGAGCTAGTATATAGATATCCTCAGATAGCCATGCACCTTCCTCAAAAGGCGGTGTCCCCCTTTGTCCAGAATTATATTTTAAAAAGATCCATAGGTCCTGGAATTGCAGTGCTGGGGACCTGCTGACCAAGGAGGCTCCACAGAGACCTACGACTAGGCCACACGATCCAGGGGTCTCATCCCAGCCTGGATCTAGTATCGACGAGTGAGGTCATCACTGCACTGAGTCGAAACAAAAACCGACAGGTTTCCCAGAAATACTGCAAAGAATGGTTACACAATACCAGTTTTTTCATAGAACTGGATCGTACTCACCCATCCATGGTTCCTGCGCATGAGATCAGTCCAGGAGGCGACATCCGAAGAGTCGGGTCCGGACCATCAGTAAGGTAGTTTCTATGAAACATAGAACTCCACCAAAAACATCATAAGTCCAGCATAGAGACTGTAATGTTACAAGCGCAGGTTTCTAGGTTCCCACCTAACCTTGGTCAGGTGGAGTACAATGGTTGCAGGGGAATTAGAGAGGGGAAGATGAGGGCTTTATAAATGTTTCACAGGCCCCCCGAGGGAAGCGAGTAGATGTTTCAATTCTTACTCCGGTCCGGACGAGAGCGTTGAGAACGCCTTGTCTGGATCACCTCCCTCAGGTCTTGCCTACCTCTCTTTGACCCGCGCCACCCTCTACCCCTACCCGCAGGCGGGGGAGGGGCACGAGCCGCGACACTAGCCTTCTGTGCCCATCTCTGATCCCCAGACGGAGATGGGCCAGGACCCCTGCGTTGTTCGGGCTCAGACCTGGACCTTCTTGGAATGAAGGATTTGAAGGCTGCTGAGCGCGCCTTTGCCTCCCTAAACTTCTCAACCACCGTCTCAACGGAGGTACCGAAAAGCTCGGAAGGCGAGACCGGAGCATCGAGCAGAAAGCCCTTCTCTTTCTTCCCGATATCTGCCAGGTTCACCCACAGATGTCTCTCCGTTACCACCATGGCCGCCATAGACCTGCCCATAGCAGTGGCGGCCTGCTTAGTGGCACGGAGAGCCAAATCTGTGGTGCGGCGCAGCTCAGCCACTTCATCAGGTGACAAGCCCTGACCCTTATCCAGGTCTTTCAGCAGATCAGCCTGGTAAGCCTGAAGCACTGCCATCGTGTGCAACGAAGCGACAGCCTGACCTGCTGCTGCATATGCCTTGCCATTTAAGCGAGATGTTTCCTGAAGGGGCTTAGATGGCAAGGAGGGAGCCTTAAGAGAGGATGTCTCGCCCACGGAGAGATAGCTGGCCAGCGTCTCTTCCACAGGGGGCATCCTCTCATAGCCGTTTTCACGCATGCCCTCCACGTTAGCATAACTAGTATGCTGAAACCTGTGAATGCGTGCGGAAAATGGCTTTTTCCATTCCTTCTCAACCTCCGCATGGAGATCTGGAAGAAATGGGAGGCTCACTCGAGCTGGGCGGTTATGGCCAGAAAGATAACGCTCATCGAGACGACCCCGCGGCGCCACCATCTTGGCCCGCTTCCACGGCAAGTCAAGCCTCGCCGTGGCGCGTTCCATAACCTCCAGTAACTCATCATACGCAGGGCAGGAGGATTGATCGGGCTCAGCCTCAGCTTCATCACCCTCAGACATCTCCTGCTCTTCCTGGGCATAACCCAGCAGAGCACCAGCCGCTGGATCAGATGATGTCAGTGAAATTGCATCATCATCATCCAGCCGCTCACCCTCGTTCGCGGCCGACGAGCGCGAGAGGGAAAGCCCCCTCTCTAACTCATCGGCCAGCTCCGCCTGCGAGCCCCACGAGATCATTCCCCTCCGTGCCTCGGCAACAGTGAGTCCTGAATCGCGGGAAGCAGACGGCTGCCCCTCCTTCCTCGAAAAGAGAGACAGACGAGAGCGGAGCTTTCTCATCGAGAAAAGCTCACAGTGCACGCAGATCGCTCCCTCGAGAACATCGCGTGCGTGCTCCTCGCCCAAACAAAAGACGCAAAGATCATGTGTGTCATCAGGTGTCAAATAACGAGGACACGGATGCACACATCTCCTAAACGCCTTGCTAGTGCTCGCCATAGTAACAGCCGTTCTTACCTTTTCCATAGTAGATTGTACGCTTCAAACAAAACAGTCATTGAAGACGAAGAAGAGGATGACGTATTTTCCCGGCGCCCCTTTATACTGTGGTTCGCGCCAGTAGTGACGTCATAGGCTGTCGCCGGCCAACAAGTGGTGTTTTTGTATATATGCTTCAGACACGGGTCACGCTGACGACGTTCCCCATAGCGACCCCTAGAGGACGCAGTTCGAAGTTCCCTCGAAAGGGAAGTGCGTTATCCGGGATGGTTTCACTCAGCCAGGTTTCAGTGAACCACAATGCAGCAGAGTTTGAAAAGTCCTTGTTTGTGCTGGTGAGGAGAAGTAGTTCATCAGTTTTGTTAGGAAGGGATCGGAGATTCGCGAGATGAATGCTTGGGAGCGCAGTTCGGAAGCCGCGTTCACGGAGCTTAACCAGCGCACCGGCGCGCTTCCCTCTTTTCCATCTGAGCGTGTGTTTGACAAGGACCGCTGCCCCTCCGACCAAAACATCCAACAAAGCTTCTGAATGCTCAAAAACCGGAAAAAAATTGTCCGGTGTGTGTTGCCTTATGTCCAGTAGTTCGTCTCTGGTAAAACTGATAGAAATAGAATGACTAAACACAGAACAAACAAACAAAAACATTAAAAGAATGGGAGCGTTCCACACCACAGCAGCCATACGCGGCGTCATCTTGCGTAAAAGATGCTTGTATTATTTAATTAATGACTAAATATATTGGAAGGTTTTATTGAAATGTTGAGAAAAAGAGTCCAGAACACAGCATTAGCCTTTATCTAATAATATATTTCTATTTATGTAGATTTAGATATTTATATTTGATGTAATAAAGCCTTACAAAAATACAATGATACAGTGATACCATGGTACCATATGACTGTAATATTCATATACAACGGTATTTACATGGCACTCTGAAGAATATTATAAAATGACCATGTTACTTTGTCTAGAAGTTGACCCATAGGGGTTGTTCAATGGCCGATACCAATATCTACAACATAATACAGATACAAGTATTTTATTGTACAGTATGTACATTATACTTAATATAAAAAAAACGACATGGAGAAATTAATGTTTAAACATGCATATTTTACACAATTTTGTTCAGATTTACACAAACTTACATTAATGTCACAAAACATTAAGGATGTCAAATTATTTACATGATATGATAATTAATCAAATTGACTTGCGTATTATTAAACATTTTGTTAATATATGTTATTCTTGTATAATTGACTTTGAGCTTCGGAAAAGTGCTTTATAAAGACAAACGTTGTTATTATTATTACTATTATTACTACTTTATTTATTTAGTCAATCATTTAGAATTGTCAAAAATATGCTTTGTATTTACATAGCATTTCAAGCTTGAATTGCTTCAATGAAAGAAAATGTAGAATTTATATACAGATCAGGGGGATGATTAATTGTGATTAATTGTTTATTGATTTTATTATTGACTTTTTAAAATCTTAATATTTATATATTTGTATTACTGTTCTTAATGGATAAATTAATACTAATAATTAAATTAATAGTCCTACTAAAAATATTTAAAACCAGAAAAACAGTTGTATGATTTATAAGGTGGTTAAAACAAAACAAAAATATGAACTACAAAGAAGATGGCACAACTATCAAGCAATGCAAATACGATTATACAGTAATACTGGAAAACTGGCCAATCTTCTCGACACAAGCACAACTGTGCACACACTATTCCACACCTTCCCAACATTCTGACTCTCGCATATTAATGTAATTAGAACATTATTCTGACTGAAAACATATCTGCTCATGTTGTGTGTGTCAGGAATCCGTTTATCTGATAGCAGCTTCCTGAAGCCGATCTCTCCTCCAGTAAACAATTACTGCGTCAGCTGAACCGGACTGAACCCCCACTGTCTGCTGAGTGAGAGCGGCTCTGTCCAATGCTGTTACATGGTGTGCTTTGGCTTCCTGCTAGTAAGATTCAATACTTCTGCTCTACAGAGAAATCTTTGCTTTACTCAAACTCTAGAGTCACACAGTCCTCAAACTACAGTTAATGTTATTAAAACCTGAATTAACCTTAGCTCCAATGAAAATAAGCTGTGGAGAACAATTACGCCTGATACATGTTAGCTTAAGGCTTACACTGTCAGTCTTTCTGATCGAGCAAAATTACAAATGAAAATTCTGTCATCATTTACACACCCTCATGTCATTCAAAACCCATTCAAATTTCTTCCATGAAACACAAAAGGAGATGTTTAGCGGCTGTCAAGAGGCTGTCAAGCTCTAAAAAATGACATTAAAAGTTCCATAAAAGTAATCCGAACTCATGCACTATATTCCAAGTTTCCTGAAGCCATATAGTTTGTGTGAATAACAGACTGAAATTTAAAGCAATAATTCACCCACAAAATGTTTTACTCATTTACAAACGTCATGTCTTTCTTTACAAACTTCATGTCTCTTCATGTCTCTTCATGTCAGTTCCACAAAAAAACAAAACAAACGGTTCAAATTGCCTTTTGAACCGCAAAAAAACAAACAGTTCAAATTGCCTTTTGTTTAAATAAATTCAATTACAATTTTCTTGGAGATAAAAATCTACCTCAGGTTCTTGGCTAAACTATAGGGAGCACTTTTACATTACTATAAGGTTAGCCTACAATTAACAACAGAGCCCAAACTTAAATTAAATTACTATTTATTTTTAAATATAATAATCAACACTCAAATTAAAAAATTGTTTGCAAACATGTATATTGCACATAATGCAGTTTTTAAATTAACTTCTAAATTATACAATTTCTATTTGTTGTTGAAATATAATAATTTACACAGGCTGTCATAACTTGTTTCATAAAATATATATTTAAACATACATTAAATAATTAAGACCACTAAAAGGTAAAGTATAATATAACGGAGTATATAGTCTAATATTTCTCAAAATGCTCTTCACTAGACTTAATTTATCTAGCAAATAACGAGATGTGGACACCAGGCCCGTAGGCAGCTACGAGATCACCAAGGTCCAGACCTCTGTACATTTTTCATGTTCAAAAATAAAATTTGTTCTCTGAATGACTAATTTGCTGTTAAACTCATCATATGGATGTCTGCATGACATTAAACAGTTTGCAAGAATGTTTAGCGTCCGTGGAATGAAAATGATCGCTGCTAGACGCTGGCGGAGTGAACTTGAGAGAGCTGTGAGAGAGGGCGTGGGCGCAGCCAGGCGTGTTGCCAGATCCAGCTATTATAAGCGTTTATGGACTTGTCTTTCCAAATAATTTGACACTTTAGAAAGTTAATAAAGTAGAAAGTTCCAGTATGGGGTCAGTGATGTCCTTATCTTATCTTATTTACTAAAGATTTGAAATAATTTCAGTTTATTTATTTACTTATTTTTTTCTGTTTTTGTTTGTTTTAATAGCAATATCTGGCAACACTGCATCACAGCGTTGATAACGTTTCTGACAGATAATATCATGATATTTTTTTTTGCATTTGCCTTACCGAATGTAGTCCTGTCAGCTATAACCTGTCCATGGGCTTTTTTGATTACTGTCAGTTTAAGTGCCGGCGATGCAGTGTTGCCAGATACTGCTATTAAAACAAACAAAAACAGAAAAAAATAAGTAAATAAATAAACTGAAATTATTTCAAATCTTATGAATGTTTATAGCATGATTTGTGAAAAATGTACTACTAATAATTAACTATTGAATGACTTAGCACAGACTTCTTGGCTAGTGTTTGCGTATTTCATTTCATTCTGTAACCTACTTGTTCTACGTTACAGAACTCCTACAGGAACCTACGCAGGACTCAAAGACAGGCTACACCGGGAAGTAACGAGTAGACCAGACCAAATCAAACTGAACAGGCATGAACTAATATACACAGGTTAATTACAGATAACGAGACAAACACAGCTGGACAAGAGTTAACTCATAATGACATCTGACAAGGACAGGAAACAAACCAAATATGGACACAGGAGGCGGGAACACGTGACACACACGACAGAACCCTGACAGAAACACACACATACACAGACAAAAAACAACAACAGTAACACGGGGCTATAACAACAGAACAAACAAAGAAAAAACTCAAAAAAACAAGGCTTTAGAATAAAACAAAAACAACAACAGAAACACGGGCTATAAAAACAGAAACAAAAAACAAACAACCTAAACAAAAACAAGCAAAAAAAAAAAAAATATATAAAATATAAACAGGTTTAGAGAAAAAAAAAACAAGGGTTTCAGAACAATAAAACAGAAAAAAACAAGGGTTTAGAACAAACAAACAATAATAATAAAAAAACCACAGGTCTAGAGAACCAAACAACCCCCCCCCCTCCCTCCAAAAATAAATAAATAAATAAATCAAAACATGTTTAGAAAAACTAAATAAAAGAGACAACAAAAAACAAAAACAGGCTTGGAACATGGTTTTCTGTCTCTTTTTTCTCGGGTGAAAATAAAAAGCAATATTATTGCTTATATAATTTTACTTATATACATTTAAAAAGAGACATATTAATACATATTAATGGTACTTAGAAAATCATTTATTGTAATTATGTGTCTATTTGAGCAGTTTATTAGGTTGTGACTGCTTCAGTCTGCCCTATAAAACAGAATTGAAAAAATGCCCTGCAGCCAGTGAGTCTACCAGGCTTGCTGCAGATCAGTCTATTACTGGATCCTCCTCTTCAGGAGCCAGCAGGGATGCAGTCTGTGTAGAGGCCAGCAGGGACAGAGACGCACAACAACAGTCCACCCGCAGATGATTTACACCACTCTGTAGCTCCTGTAACCCACAGGCAGCTAATGAAAGCTCAGTTTATCACCATATTCATTAGGAGACTTTTTTTTGTGTTGTCATTGGTGTCTTTGCTCAATGATGTTTTAGAAAAAACGCACAAACAGAGGGGTATGAAATCATCATCTACCATAGATCACTCAACTCAACAATTCTGTCGTCATTTACTCACCCTCATGTCATTAATAAATCAACTTCCTTTATTCTTCTGCAGAAAGGAGACTTTTGAAAAATCTTGATAAATCCATGCATATAGTGATCAAGAAAAGAAAACGAATGAAAGAAAAAAAGAAAGAAATATAGTCAATGACAGAATTCCTGTTAAAATTCTTTAATTTCTCAAGACTCGTTGAAATTTTTTTCTCTTTTTATTCTGTTATCCCCCAAAAAACAACAACAACAACAGCAAAAAAAAAAAAAAAAAAATAATACATATTATTAATAATAATGCAAAAATATCATTTCTGTCATCTATCTATCCATCTCTCTGTCCACCTATCTTCTAACCGTCCGTCTATCATCTATCTAATTGTCCATCTGTCATCTTTCAACCTATCCATCTACCTGTCCATCTGTTATCTATCCATCTGTCTGTTATCTACCCATCCATCTTCTATCTATCCATCCATCTATCATCTGTCCATCCATCTATCCATCCATCTGTCTATCATCTATCTATTCATCCATCTATCATCTATCCATCCTTCTATCATCTATATATACTACATCCGTCTGTCATCTATCTATCCATCTATTCATCTGTCTGTCATCTATCCATCCGTTTATCCATCTATCTGTCCGTCCATCTATCATCTATCTATCCATACATCTTCTATCCATCTGTTTATCCATCTATCTGTCCGTCCATCTATCATCTATCTATCCATACATCTTCTATCAATCCGTCCGTCTATACATCTATATGTCCGTCTGTCATCTTTCCATCTATCCATACGTCTGTTCTCAATCTATTTGTCTGTCTATCATCTATCCCTCTGTTCATCTGTCACCTATCCATCCTTCTATCATCTATCTATACATCTGTCTATCATCTATCTATCTCTCCATCTGTCATCTTTCAATCTATCCACCTACCTGTCCATCTGTTATCTATCCATCTGTCAATCATCTATCTATCCCTCCATCTATCATCTGTCCATCCATCCATCTGTGTATCATCTATCTATCCCTCATCTATCATCTGTCCATCCATCTATCATCTATCTATCCCTCCATCTATCATCTGTCCATCCATCTGTGTATCATCTATCTATCCCTCCATCTATCATCTGTCCATCCATCTATCATCTATCTATCCCTCTGTCTATCATCTGTCCATCCATCTGTGTATCATCTATCTATCCCTCCATCTATCATCTGTCCATCCATCTATCATCTATCTATCCCTCCATCTATCATCTGTCCATCCATCTATCATCTATCTATCCCTCCGTCTATCATCTGTCCATCCATCTGTCTATCATCTATCTATTCTTCCATCTATCATCTATCTATTCTTCCATCTATCATCTATCTATCCTTCTATCATCTATCTATACATCTGTCTAATCTATCTATCTATCCATCTATTCATCTGTCTGTCATCTATCCATCCATTTATCCATCTATTTGTCCATCCATCTATCATCTATCTATCCATCCTCCTTCTATCAATCCATTCATCTATACATCTATATGTCCATCTGTCATCTTTCCAGCTATCCATCCGTCTGTTCTCTATTTTTCTGTCTATCATCTATCCCTCTGTCAATCTGTCATCTATCCATCCTTCTATCATCTATCTATACATATGTCTATCATCTATCTATCTATCTATCTATCTATCTATCTATCTATCTATCTGTCTGTCTGGCTATCATCTATCTCTCCATCTGTCATCTTTCCTACATGTCCATCTGTTATCTATCCACCCATCATCTATCTATGCATCTGTCTATCATCTATCTATGCATCTGTCTATCATCTATCTATCACCCCGTCTATCATATGTCCATCCATCTGTGTATCATCTATATATCCCTCCATCTATCATCTATCCCTCTGTCCATCTGTCATCTATCCATCCGTTTATCCATCTATCCGTCCGTCCATCATCCATCCATCAATCCGTCCATCCATCATCTATCTATCTGTCCATTTGTCATCTATCCATCTGTCTATCATCTATCTATTCGTCCATCTATCATCTATCCATCCTTCTATCATCTATCAGTCTGTCATCTATCTATCTATCGATCTATTCATCTGTCGGTCATCTATCCATCTGTTTATCCATCTATCTGTCGTCCATCTATCATCTATCTATCCATCCGTCTTCTATCAATTCATCTGTCTATACATCTATATGTCCGTCTGTCATCTTTTCATCTATCCATCCGTCTGTTCTCTATTTTTCTGTCTATCATCTATCCCTCTGTCCATCTGTCATCTATCTATCTATCCTTCTATCATCTATCTATACATCTGTCTAATCTATCTATCTATCTATCTATCTATCTATCTATCTATCTATCTGTCTGTCTGTCTGTCTGGCTATCATCTATCTATCTCTCCATCTGTCATCTTTCAATCTACCCACCTACCTGTACATCTGTTATCTATCCATCCATCATCTATCTATACATCTGTCTATCATCTATCTATCCTTCCGTCTATCATATGTCCATCCATCTGTGTATCATCTTTCTATCCCTGCATCTATTATCTGTCCCTCTGTCTATCATCTGTCCATCCATCTATCATCTATCTATACATATTTTCATCTGTCTGACATCTATCCATCCGTTTATCAATCTATCCATCCGTCCATCATCTATCTATCAATCCATCCATCCATCCATCATCTATCTATCTGTCCATTTGTCATCTATCCATCTGTCTGTCATCTATCCATCCTTCTATCATCTATCTATCTGCCCATCTGTCATCTAGTCATCCAGCTATCTATCCGTCTGTCATCTTTCCATCTATCCATCCGCCTGTCTATCATCTAGCTCGCTGTCTGTCTGTCATCTATCTTCTTCATCCCACAATGCATCAACAAACAGAACCACGAGGATCATGTGACCCCTTGACGGCGATGCAGGCTTAGTCTTTCGCTCCGCTCACTTTGCCACATATTTTACGATCCTGTCAGTAAAATTTAAACCACTCTGCATTGGACCCATCATGAGTGCTAAGGCAGACAAAGGGGATCGGAAAAGAGAGATTGAGCAATCGCCAATGAAGAAAAAATTCAGAGATTCAGCCATCTCCAGAGTAGACCTCGACGAGGCTATTGCTAACCGCATTGAACTAGCATTTAAAGAGCAGCAAAGCACTTTAAATTCGGTTGAGAATTCGGCAGTAAGAGATGCGATGGACTCTATGCTGATTCCAGCATTGCGCGAACTGCGTGAGGACATACAAGCGACCAACAAGTCTGTTAAAGAGCTAAGAGAGGAGTTTGAGGCCATAGTTACCACGGCGAAGCAGACACGCGACCGCGTTGATTCTGTTCAGGCAGCGGCGCGTGAAGATAAGAGGACAGTCACGGACTTAAAGGATCAGCTGGAGCGACTCACCGAGAAGATGACAGATATGGAGGACAGGTGTAGGAGGAACAACGTAAGACTGGTGGGGCTCCCAGAAGGGATGGAGGGTCCAGACGCAGCTGGTTTCCTCAGAGCTAATCTTTCCAAGTGGATTCCTTCCTTGAGGGGCCGTGACATTGAGATTGATCGGGCGCATCGCGTGTATGACGGAGGGAGGGGCTCCGATCGGCCGCGCACTCTCATCTTCCGTGTACTGAGATGGCATGACAGATCAGATATCCTGAAGGGTGCTCGGCAGGTTTATCCGGTGAAATGCTCACAGAGCAATGTCACACTGCTGTTTTTTCCCGACTTTAGTCCGGCTACAGCGATCAGGAGAAAGGCATTTGGTCCGGTTTTGAAGAAGATGACAGCGTTTGGTCTCCAGCCCTTCCTCATCTATCCGGCGGTAATTAAGCTACGGCACAAAGGGGAACAGAGAAGCTACGATTCCCCTCAGAAAGCGGAGCTCCATGTCTCAGCAGAAGTCGTATGCCACAGCTCTGCCGGGGTGGAGCAGCGGCCGCTGTTTCTCCAGCTCAACGGGAGGGGCGTGACGGCCGGGATGGACTTGGCCCTAGCTGCCCAGAAGGGGATGATGGCAGGATGAACATGGACGCTTGCTAAACCTATTTTTTGCGTTTTCTTCTCTCCTCTCTCCTACTGGGATATTGTCCTTATTTATCCGGTACAGCGATCTCTTTGCTGGTAAGACTGACACTCCCCTTTTTTCTTTTTTGGAGGGGACTAATGGAGAGTAGGTTTAATTAATAAAAAAATATTTTTTTGGGCTGTGTGAGCCTTTCGGGAGACATGTCTTGCGTTGGAGTGGATCGGTCACGACCTATCACTTTTTTTTTGTTGCTCAGTCAGACCTATGTTCTCGGTAATGTGCGGTCTGAGTTGTTCATTCTTTATGGTTGTCGGTTGTTCATATTTTTATGTTGGTTTTGTTTTTTACAGCAGACATTTATACTTTTATTTATTTTACCTTATTTCTAAAGGGATTTTTTTCATCTAGGAGGTTTGGTATATAAAATGCACATCAGTGTTTACGTGTTATTTACAGAATGGAAGTGCTTCTGTTTTTTTTTCATTTATTGAGTACAATCTTGGGATTATGAATATTCAATGCATACTCTAAATATTTTATCACTGAATGTGAATGGTTTAAATTCTGCTGTTAAACGAACCCGTGTGTTTGAATATTTACACCGTAAATCTATTTCCTGTGCCCTAATTTAAGAGACACATTTAAAACAATCTGACGTGGCACGTTTCCAGAATAAGTATTACAAATTAATAGCTTTTTCCTGCACTCAAAATAAAACTAAAGGGGTGCTTATCCTTGTTAACAGGAAGTTAAATTTAATGATTGAACCTTGGTAGTGATGAGAAGGGTAGATTTGTTTTTATCTGATGCAAAATATATAATAATAGGTTAGCATTGGTCTCTATTTATGGGCCGAATGAGACAGACAGTGCATTCCTTACACAGATTTCCAAAACTTTACTTGAGGAGATTGATTGCCCTCTAGTGGTGGGTGGTGATTTTAATGCTGTCATAAATCCTGCTTTAGATAAATCTCAATCTGATACAACAGCCAATCCATCCTCTAAATTATTTAATAAATTTATCACTGAGCTCAACTTAATCGATCTATGGAGAATTCAGAATACTAAAGCTAAGGACTTCACTTTTTTTTCTAATAGACACAAGACTTTCTCTAGGATAGACTACACATTTCTCAGCCCATCTTTAATTTCATCTAATTCCTCCATCTCTATATTACCAATTTTATTATCTGATCATTCTGCTGTGTTGTGCAGTGTTCCTCTTTCCGATGTTAAAGCCAAGTACCCTAGATGGCGCTTTAACATATCATTATTAAGTAATCAGACTTTCATTACTTCTCTAAAAGAATATATTAAGGAATTTCTTGAAATTAATATGCCCTCTGATGTGGATGCTCAAATACTGTGGGAAACGACTAAGTGTGCTATACGAGGTTTCTGTATATCTTTCTCTTCTACTCTTGCCAAAGCGAAAACTCACCAGTTTACACAATTAGAAAATAAAATCCAATCATTACAAAACCTACAAAAACAACATTTTACTGAGCAACAGGCTACACAGCTGTCCTCTTTAAAAGAAGAATATGATTTGCTTTCATACTCAAAGGCGGAATTTATTTTACATAGGACTAGACAAAAATATTATTTTGAATCAGAGAGACCTAGTCATTTATTGGCCCTTAGGTTGAAAGAATGCGAGTCTAAGGCATATATTAGCGCAATAAAATCATCAGATGATCAGGTCACCACGAACCCTGTGGCAATTAATGACATATTTAAAGGTTTTTACACAAATCTGTATAAAGCCGAAACAGATTTTGATGAACCAATTTGTAAGCAGTATTTAGATAAATTGGAACTGCCTCGGATCTCACAGATAGATAAAGAATCTTTGGAGGCCCCATTAAGTTTGGAGGAACTCCACGTCTCTCTAAAAAGCCTTCAAAAGGGCAAATCGCCGGGTCTAGATGGTCTCCCCCCTGAATTATATTTAGAAATTTGGGATTTGGTAGGGATACTTATGCTTAACTTATTTAATTTTGCAATTGAACATGGGGTATTTCATAGAGATCAAAAAACATCACTGATTTCATTACTTCTTAAAAAAGGGAAAGATCCATTAGATTGTTCCAGCTACAGACCGATTTCGCTTATCCCATGTGATGTAAAAATCTATGCTAAAGTTTTTGCTTCTCGTATAGAGAAGGTAATTCACAGTCTGATCAAGGAGGACCAAACTGGTTTCATCAAGGGGCTCAATGCATCTAACAATATGCGTCGACTCCCACCCAATCCCTTCTGCGGTCTTTTCACTTGATGCAGAAAAAGCCTTTGACAGGCTAGAGTGGAATTATACGTGGGCAGTTCTGCAATGTTTCGGCTTCGGTGAACACTTCGTTTCTATGATTAAGACATTATACCACTCACCTATCGATTAAGATTCATGACCATAATCATAGTATTTAATTATACGCTGATGATATTATTCTATAATTAGACCACTTTGATGTTTCAGTCTCTAGTATAATTAAGGAATTTGATAATTTTAGTAGCCTATCAGGATATAAAATAAATTGGAGGAAATCTGCTTTAATGCCAATTAACAATGTTAAGGTTAATTTTTCTATTCCCTCATGTATCCCTATTAAGGAATCTTTCATCTATTTGGGCATTACCATATATAAAAACATTCATAAGTTTGCCAGAGACAATTTTAATAACATTTTAGTTAAGGTCAAAAATGACATTCAAAGATGGAAGAATCTTAAAGTCTCTCTCCAAGGAAGAATCTCCACTGTTAAGATGAATTTGTTACCTCAATTTAATTTTTTTCTCTATGCTACCACTTTCTCCCCCTCCAGGTTACTTTAAGGAGATCAACTCCATAATTTCTAAGTTTATCTGGAATGATAAATGTCCCAGAATTAAACTTACCACATTACAACATCCTAATAGCGCAGGAGGGCTGGCTGTACCAAATTTTTCTACAGTTTCATTGAGGGTGATTGAAGCTGACAAGGTTAAACCAAATAGACTTCAAGATATTTTATTTACTGGCACAGGAAAAAAAGGGGATAATTATAAATTTGGTCCGGTTGTGGCTAACTCTATTAAAATCTGGAAAACGGTTGAACGTCGGATAGGTGGACCCGTCAAATTCTGTAATAGTACACCTTTATGGCACAATTTTAATTTTGTATGCGGAAATCGTCCATTTGTCCAACCCTCTTGGTCTTATTTGGGTGTAAACACGTGCGGTGATATATATGATAACCAGGGCCTCTGTTCATTTCAGACATTAAGAACCAAATTTTGTCTACCAGCATCTGCATATTTAGTTTTTCTTCAATTACGTTCTGCTCTCAAAGCGTATGGCGTTCCTTGGTCTTCTTCCATTTCCTCTCATCCTATGCGGGACTGGATTGCACCATCTGCTGGTCGGCCATCTGTTTCCTTAAAGGGGTGGTTGACTGTTTTTTTTCTAGGCTTGATTGTGTTGATTGTCTAGCATGTGTTCATGCTTGGTTTTTTTAAAAACGCATTATTTTTCACATAATTTACCTTTGTTCCACACCCCTCTGTCCCTTCTCTGACAAACGCCTCAATTTATTTCCTGGTTTTATGAAGCTCCTCCTTCAGAAATACGCGATGGGCTGAGATTGGTTAGCTGGCTCAGTGTGTTGTGATTGGCTAAACCGCCTCTACTGTACGTCTGAACGTCCCGCCCCTCAACTCAGTGGCATGTGCTCCGGTTGAATTGTAAACAGTGGCGTTGTCTATAATGCTTATCAATTTGAGCCCGATTGAGACCCAGAGGATATTAGTGAAGAGGATCGTGCAGAACCTGTGCAAGCACGGCTCTTAATGGTATGTTTGGTTGTTGTTGTCTCATACTTTTAAATACGCTGCTATTTGTAAGTGCTACTGCTTCTGTTAGCTTTTAATATACGGTTTTATCCTGATAAAAGCTTTAATACAGCTGTTACGTTCCGCGTGTGTTTTGCGTATATTGTTTTGTTTCTCGCTCTCCTGTCTTTCTGTGTTCCTTTTTGCTCCACTTCTAGGTCGGTGTTTATTGGCTGACTCGACTGCCAATCA
Organism: Aspiorhynchus laticeps; assembly: GCA_023376895.1. NCBI lineage: Eukaryota > Metazoa > Chordata > Actinopteri > Cypriniformes > Cyprinidae > Aspiorhynchus > Aspiorhynchus laticeps. The sequence continues at coordinate 58,363,199 of CM041793.1, read as the reverse complement.
TCATTCTGACGTCATGATGTTCTGCCAATCTGCTGACGTGCCAGCTGTATTTGAGGACTTGAGTTGATTGTGCTCCAACGCGGTCAGCAGTTTGGGCTCGACACCAATTGTCTCCCGATGCTTAATGTATCTCGTCTTATGAAGTCATGCTTTGTGTTGTGTGATTTGATCTATTTATAGATTTGTTCTTTGGCTATTGATTTGTATCGAATTCTTCATTGAAGTTAACGCTGATGCCCGTATTGGAGTTTTAGTCTTACCATGTCAAGTTCAAAGTATAAGAATGCATGTTGGTGCATCGAGTAGTTAATCAGATACGGCTCTTGGTGACGATCAAATGTTTAGTCAATCGATGTTCTAATATTATTTGTTTTGTTTTCTGATCAGGTTAGTTTATACTTTGTTAGATTAGACTTGAGTGTTACACCGCCCTTGTACTTTTGTTTGCAGATTATAGGAGTTTAGTTTGGGCGTCGTATACGCTGAAGATTTTGGTTTTATTTTCATATTTATTTTTGTTAGTCAGTTTAGAGGTTAGTATAAGGATTGTTTTGTCTTGTTTATTTCTTTAATTTGGGTGACACTCCTGTTTCTTTTGTTGTTGTGTTGAATTCCATATTTTCTCGTTTTTGTAACTTTGTATTTTTCCTCAACGCGACTAGTAAAGACTTTTTGAAATAGAAATTATACTTCTCGGTATCCTCTTTGATCTGCACCACACCCAGTAACAGTTGTCTCACATAAATGTTACGGTATCATCCCTTTTTAACATCAAGCACGTAACATTTAATTGGTGGCAGCGGCAGGATATCACGATCAGTCCTTTTGTTGGGATGATATGTGAGACATTGTTGCTGGGGTGATGATGGATCAACCCTGAACAGAGTATGGTTTGAATGGTAAATTGGCGGCTGTTTAGTAAATGTGTCGAACGTAATCGGTATGGCTGATTTTGACTTGGAAAGTTTTGTAAGTGCACCAACTGTCGAACAATTAGATGCGTGCAGAAAGGATGATTTGTTGAGAGTTGCTGAGCATTTCCAAATTTCAGTTTCTAGACAGCAGTTAAAACCTGTTAACATGCACCAGGACGCGGGCGCACTGAAAGCTCTTTGAAAGCTCTTTGTTTGCACATGTCATTGTTTTCAAACAGATAAAGTAAAACAGGACAAAATGAATCTTGACAAACTATATATCATTTTGAAGGTCTAAGCCTCTAGCATCAACGACAGATCGCTGTTTTTCGATAGAAAGCTTATACGGAATGTATTTGCTAAATTTGTGTAAGCAGTACACATCAAAACATGTATAGAAAACCCCGCAGTACATACCATATTCATCCTGATAACAACTCTCAAATGTATCCACTGCTGTAAATCCTGGTTTCATTTGAAAGATAAGGGTCCAGTGAACAACATTCCATCGAGCACTTTTAGTCCAAAGAAACTTGTAATTTAGATCGTTAATCCTTTGTTTACGTCTCATCTCTTGAGAGAGTTATTGTTTGTGTCCGTTATGGAACAAATTATGCTCAAAAACAGCATCTTGGTGGTAAAAAAACAGCACGATTTTGTAGCAGGCAATGTCCCAAACAGAATGAAATCATCCAGAAAAAAAAAAGTCAAAGATACACGGAAGATTGTTTATTTGAATTCTGGCGCTCCCTCGCGACAGCGCGTGACGCACGCTGTGACGCACCTGTCATCTGATGGGGCGTAACTTAGCGATCTTTTTAGCACAATAAGAAAAAAAGAAAAAACATTTCTTTTTTTTCTTCTTCAGCAGTTTTATATATGTTTGCGTGTTTTGTGGAGAATGTGCCTGTATCTGTATGATTAACATCTCTATGACTGATAATGAGCATGTAATTACTGACTGTTCACAGATATCAGTGTGAATGCAGTCTATATAAAAGGCCATTATAATGTGAATATTGACTATATTGGGCAGCCATCAGTATGATTTGCATCTGTATGAATGATCTTCAGCATGTGATTACTAATGTATGAGCAGGAGAGCATCTGTTTGTCAGGAAATCAGTATGTAATTAAGTTATTTTTTTTTATTATTATTGTTTTTTTTTTCATCACTCAAATTATTATTATTGTATTTTTCTAGTGCTCAAATAAATCACTTATACGATTTCTAAGATTCTGTCTACTGTTTTATAATTGAAAAACTGCAGTGGCATGTATAAAGACTAAATAGTGTGTAGTAGAACTCATTTTTCATGGTATCTTCTTCAGATTTGAAATATAAACTCATGAGACATGTGACTTTCAACCCATTACTTTTCTGGATTGCTCCAGGACTGATTTCATGTATTTTTATATGAAATAAAAAAAAATTCAGTGTGGTACAATTTTTATCAAGGCACTTCAGTGTCTATAACTTTTTATATTTTTGAGCATTATCAACTTTGGATGATGGATAGTAAAGGCCAAAGGGTCTTCTTTCCAAAGACACCACAATCGTGTGTGTGTGGCACACTGAAGTCAGGAACTGTTACCATTTTAAGTTAGTTAGTCATTTTCAGCTGTGATTCCCAATATGGGGGGTGCAGGTTAACAGGTTAAAACGAGATATTAAGAGAGTCATTGTGCAGCGTTTGGGGGAACGAGGGGTGCTGGTGTTGGCTGGTAGTTCACCTGGCGTTGACACACGCTCTTCTGGGTTAGGCGAGGGGGAAGCGAGTGGAGCTGCTGCGGCGGAGGGTTCCGAAGCCAAAGCTGCTCTGCCGCCCTTCGAACCTTTTTCTCCGGCTGAGTCTGGAGGTGATGTTCGCCTCAAACTGCGTCTTGCGAGACTTCAGAGTGAAGAGCGCGAGAGATTAGCGGAGAGTCACGCCAAAAGGGAACTGCGACTTGAAATCCGCCGGCTGGAAATCGAGGCGGATACGCAAATCATGTTGCGAGAGCTGGAACTAAATGCAGCCAGAAACGCACCGGTTCCACCTGTACAACCTGCACCAAATGCTGCACCTCCGACTGACTCTGGATCATCCGGGCGTACGTTTGATGTGAGTAAACACATATCTCTTGTACCTCAATTTAGAGAAGCCGAGGTTGATTCTTATTTTAATGCATTTGAACGCATTGCATCTGCTCTACAATGGTCTAGAGATGTTTGGCCCCTGCTTTTGCAATGTAGGTTAACTGGAAAGGCTCAGGAATTATGTGCTGCTCTGTCTTTGGAAGACAGTTTGGATTATGATGTTGTTAAAGCGGCAATTTTGCGAGCATATGAACTCGTACCTGAAGCGTATAGGCAACGTTTCAGGAACCATAGGAAAAATCCAGGTCAGACTTTCGTAGAATTCGCTAGAGAAAAATGTGTATTGTTCGACAAGTGGTGCACATCGAATAAGGTGTCAGATTTTCAGGCGTTGCGTGAATTAATCCTCTTGGAGGAATTTAAGAGTTGTATTCCTGATCGCATTGTGGTTTACCTCAATGAGCAAAAAGTAACTTCTTTGTCTCAGGCATCTGTTTGTGCTGACGAGTTTACATTGACTCATAAAAATGTTTTTACTCCGGCTCGTACTGAGAAAGTTTTGCCTGTTTCGTCTACTTCGAAAGATCAGTCCCGCTGGAAAAGTAATGCTGCAAAAATTAGAGAGGATAGGGAGTGTTTTTATTGTCGTAAATCTGGACATGTTATTGCTGATTGTCTTGCTTTAAAACGCAAGCAACAAGGCACCGGTACTAAAAATGTTGCCTTTGTGAAAACTGTTGATATCATTGATGCTGAGAGCTGTGAAAAACTTGACGCCAGTTATCAACCTTTTCTGACAGAAGGGTTGGTATCTGTTGATGATAAGCTTACAAATCAGGTAAAAGTAATCATGCTTCGTGACACTGGCGCCCAGCAGTCCTTCATAATGACTGATGCGTTGCCTGGTCCTGAGAAAACTTTCTGTGGTAGTCATGTGTTGGTCCGAGGTATCGAAATGGGTACAGTAAAAGTTCCTCTGCATCAGATTTATCTAAAATCAGATTTGTTTACTGGAGTTGTGAGGGTTGGAGTGCGTGATAATTTACCTGTGCGAGGCGTGAACTTCATTCTGGGTAATGACATAGCTGGTGGGAGAGTTATGCCTTTGTTAGAGGTTTGTGATAAACCTGATTTGTCGGCATCCGATGAACTGTCAGAAGAGTTCCCTGAAGTTTTCTCTGTCTGCGCTATTACACGCGCCCAAGCTCGCAAATTTGCTGATGCAGATGACCTACTTTCAACATTCATGGCCCCTACGTTTGCGAATGATGTGTTGATGGTTGATGATCACCCTGAAGGAAAAAACGTTCTTTCAAGTTTAAATGACCTGAAATTGCATGTAACCCGTGAAAACCTTATCGCTGCTCAACAAGATGACTTCACTTTGCATAAATGTATTTCTTCTGTTGTTTCTACAGAGGTTGCACAGGGGCGAAAGACTGCTTTTTGCATGGAGGATGGAGTTTTAATGCGTAGATGGTGTTCTGACGATTCGAATGACTCTGAATGGAATGTGTTAAGCCAGATTGTCGTTCCCGTATGTTATAGACAAACGGTACTCTCTTTGGCTCACGACCATGAGTTATCCGGACATCTGGCTATTAAGAAAACATACCACTGAATATTGAAACATTTCTTCTGGCCTCGATTAAAAACTGATGTGGTGAAGTACTGCAGAACGTGTCAGACCTGTCAATTTTCCGGTAAGCCGAACCAGACTATTCCACACGCTCCATTGGTTCCTATACCGGTCCTGGGGGAACCTTTCGAGCGTGTTATTGTTGATTGTGTGGGTCCCTTGCCCAAAACAAAAGCTGGTAATCAATATTCGTTGACAATGATGTGCGCAGCGACGCGTTTTCCCGAAGCGATTCCACTGAGGAAAATCACGGCGCCTGTAGTAATTAAAGCGCTGGTGAAATTCTTTTCACTGTTTGGACTGCCCACTGTTATACAGACTGACCGAGGTACAAATTTTATGTCAAATCTTTTCGCTCAAGTATTAAAAACCTTGAACATTTCTCACAGGATTTCGAGTGCGTATCATCCAGAAAGCCAAGGAGCTTTAGAAAGGTTCCATCAAACATTAAAGGCTATGCTTCGCAAATATTGTATGGACACGGGTAAAGATTGGGATGAGGGTACACCTTTAGTCTTGTTTGCTGTTAGGGAAGCAGTACAGGATAGTCTAGGATTTAGCCCTGCTGATCTGGTATTTGGTCATTCTGTGAGAGGTCCACTTAAGATGCTCAAGGAAGACATGTTATCTGTGGAGACAAGTGTCAAAACGAACGTACTGGATTATGTCAGCAAATTTCGCAAACGACTGCACCAGGCTTGTTCAGCGGCAAAAGAGGCATTGAGGAATGCACAGTTCACAATGAAGAGTCACTTTGATCGTAAATCTGTTTTGCGTGATTTTAAAGAAGGTGATCAAGTGCTGGTTTTATTGCCAGTGGTAGGTTCTGTTCTTTCGGCACGTTTTTCGGGACCATATGAAGTGCTGAAGAAATTGAGTAATACGGATTATGTAATTCGCACTCCTGATCGTCGAAAGAAATCTCGTGTGTGTCATGTGAATATGCTGAAGGCGTTTCATGCTCGAGAGCCATCATTGAAGGATGTTGCAAAAGTTAAGCAACCTGAAGTCACTAATGTACCGGTTACTGCACTGGTTTGTGATGTTACTCCTGATAGTGAAGATGACGGAGTAATCATTAGACACACGTACCAACAGTGTGCTCGGTTTAAGAACTCTGAGATTTTAGCCGACTTAAATTCTCACCTATCTCATTTGACTGATCCTCAGAGACGCGATATTAAAGAGTTGATTAGTTCTTTCCATTCACTTTTTCACAATGTTCCTTCTTGTACCACTATACTTAAACATGACATCGATGTTGGTAACGCTGTCCCAGTGAAACAGCATGCTTATAGAGTTAATGCTCTGAAACGCTCTGTGATGAAAACCAAGGTGGAGTATTTGCTCGAAAATGGATTGGCGAAGCCGAGTTGTAGTCCGTGGAGTTCTCCATGTTTGCTTGTAACTAAGAGTGATGGATCCGCTAGATTCTGTACAGACTATCGAAAAATAAATGCACTGACCGTTCCCGACTGTTTTCCGTTACCGCGCATGGAGGATTGCGTGGACACACTCGGACTAGCAAGATTTGTCAGTAAACTGGACTTGTTAAAAGGCTATTGGCAAGTGCCTTTAACGAGCCGCGCCTCAGATATTTCTGCATTTGTAACCCCAGATGACTTCATGCAGTATTGCGTAATGGCATTTGGCATGCGCAACGCGCCGGCTACATTTCAAAGACTTATTAACCTCGTACTTGCAGGAGTTCCTAACTGTAACGCTTATTTAGATGACCTTGTAATTTATTCTACCGAGTGGTCAGAACACGTTTCAACACTTAATGAAGTGTTTAAGCGCCTCGAGAATGCTTCTTTAACGTTAAATCTTGCCAAATGTGACTTCGGTCAAGCCACAATCACGTATTTGGGCAGAGAAGTGGGTCAAGGACAAGTGAGACCTATAGAGGCTAAAGTAAGCGCTATTGCAGAGTTTCCGGTCCCTATTTCGCGGAAAGAACTGCGCAGATTCTTAGGGATGGCTGGTTATTACCGGAATTTTTGTAAGAACTTCTCTACCGTTGTTAGTCCATTGACGTCACTCATCAGTCCTTCACGTGTGTTTTTGTGGTCTGAGGAATGTCAGAATGCTTTCGAGAATGTTAAGGCTTTATTATGTAGTGTTCCTGTTCTTGCAGCACCGGCATATGAAAAAGCCTTCAAGTTGGAGATTGACGCAAGCTTTGTTGGCGCGGGCGCAGTGCTTATTCAAGAAGACATCTACGGGATTGATCATCCTGTATGTTACTTCTCACGTAAGTTCAACAAGAGTCAGTTGAATTACTCTACTATTGAGAAGGAAACTTTAGCCTTACTGTTGGCATTGCAGTATTTTGATGTATATTTGAGTTCAAGCAATTTGCCAATAATGGTATTTACTGATCACAACCCTTTAGTATTTCTGTCTCGAATGTATAACCAGAATCAGCGGCTGATGCGCTGGTCTCTGGTTGTCCAAGGTTACCATCTGATGATCGAACACAAGAAAGGTTCAGAAAACGTAATGGCTGATGCTCTGTCAAGAGCTTAGAAAAAGAAGATTGGAGTAAGAATTGTTAAAACTATATGTTTCTTAAATCCATATAGTTTTGTCTTAAGGGGGGGAGTGTTACGTTCCGCGTGTGTTTTGCGTATATTGTTTTGTTTCTCGCTCTCCTGTCTTTCTGTGTTCCTTTTTGCTCCACTTCTAGGTCGGTGTTTATTGGCTGACTCGACTGCCAATCATCATTCTGACGTCATGATGTTCTGCCAATCTGCTGACGTGCCAGCTGTATTTGAGGACTTGAGTTGATTGTGTGTGGGTGCGCCATGCCAGCGTACCTTGTGCTCCAACGCGGTCAGCAGTTTGGGCTCGACACCAATTGTCTCCCGATGCTTAATGTATCTCGTCTTATGAAGTCATGCTTTGTGTTGTGTGATTTGATCTATTTATAGATTTGTTCTTTGGCTATTGATTTGTATCGAATTCTTCATTGAAGTTAACGCTGATGCCCGTATTGGAGTTTTAGTCTTACCATGTCAAGTTCAAAGTATAAGAATGCATGTTGGTGCATCGAGTAGTTAATCAGATACGGCTCTTGGTGACGATCAAATGTTTAGTCAATCGATGTTCTAATATTATTTGTTTTGTTTTCTGATCAGGTTAGTTTATACTTTGTTAGATTAGACTTGAGTGTTACACCGCCCTTGTACTTTTGTTTGCAGATTATAGGAGTTTAGTTTGGGCGTCGTATATGCTGAAGATTTCGGTTTTATTTTCATATTTATTTTTGTTAGTCAGTTTAGAGGTTAGTATAAGGATTGTTTTGTCTTGTTTATTTCTTTAATTTGGGTGACACTCCTGTTTCTTTTGTTGTTGTGTTGAATTCCATATTTTCTCGTTTTTGTAACTTTGTATTTTTCCTCAACGCGACTAGTAAAGACTTTTTGAAATAGAAATACTACTTCTCGGTATCCTCTTTGATCTGCACCACACCCAGTAACAGTTGTCTCACATAAATGTTACTGTATCATCCCTTTTTAACATCAAGCACGTAACAGCACAGCAACCGCACGCGTGTCCATTTATAATGCTTCTCATTGCTGTGTGAAAATAAGTCTATAATTGGAACAGTTTGTTGGAGCTGATCTGACGATCTGAATGAGAAAGAGAGAGAGAGAGAGAGAGAGAGAGAGAGAGAGAGAGAGTGTGTGTGTGTGTGTGTGTGTGTGTGTGTGAGAGAGAGAGAGAGAGAGAGAGAGAGAGAGATGCAGAGCAGGGCGACACCAGTAACAGTATTAAGAACTGCTGCTTTAATGATTTTGAAACTTGTGAATCCATTAGAATCGTTAGAAGACAGAATCGCGATTCATATGAATAGATTTTTACGTGCATCCCTAGTTTTCTCTTCCTCTTCTCTAAAGCAGCGCAGTATGGCCTCGCCCCCTTTGCTGTGTGTTCCCGGGGGCGGGGTTTATCTGGGTCCGTGACGTATCAGACCCGGGAAGTAACTCGTTGTAGTCCCTTACCTGTCGTTTCTGTAGGCATTAAACTGGCAGAATTTTAAAAGAGGATATCTCCGTTTGCATTGAACTTTCCGCGCCGCAACTCTGCAGATATTGTTTATGCTCAAACAGCAACATTATACACTAACTAATGTTAAAAAAGTGAAATCGCAATCAACCACCCCTTTAATATATAATAAAATTATTGATTGTATTACAAAACCTCTTTCTATTAAAACTATTTGGAATAGGGAATTATCTGACCTTAATTTATCTGTCGACTGGGAGAGAGTGTGGTCTAATCTCAGTTTAACATCTAAAAATCTGGCTCATCGTCTTATTCACTTCAAAGTCATTCATAGAGCATACATAACTGCTTACAAAAGATTTAAAATGAAACTACAGTCAAATTTGAACTGCCATATATGTAACACTACATCATCAGGCACTTTTCTGCATATGTTTTAGGAATGTCCTGTCGTCATCAGTCTATGGGCACATGTAAACCTGGTTTTGTCATCATTACTGCGAATTGATTGGTCTGTTAACCCAAGTTTGTGTCTTCTTAATGATTACTCTGGTCTCTGTATTAGTTCAATGCAAAAGAGAATGTTGTTTGCTGGTTTTACAGCTGTGAAGAAGACAATAATCCAGAACTGGTTTACCCCACACATGTGTAGAAAAACATATTGGATCCGTAACCTCCTGCAAATAGTGTCATGTGAATGTACAACGGCGCGACTTGGTGCGGCCAGGCCTTCGAACATTGATGCTTGGCAGTGTTTTTTTGTTGGACATACGTGATTGTATAAAGGAGTGACTTTTGTGTTCTTGTTGTCCTTCCCTCTCCCCCTCCCTTTTGATTGGACCTTGAGATGTTGAGTATGTTTTGTTTTGTTGTATTTTGGATATTATGTTGTGTTGTGTGTGAAAAAAAAATAAAAAAAAATAGTTGATAACAAAAACAAACAGAACCACAAAGAATTAATGACACACCCCGTAAAAACAGAATGTAATAAATATAGTAAACTATCAAGAAATGTGAGAAGAAAATAGAATATTAATATAGAATATATTAAGAGAAAGAACAAAGCAGAGATAAAAAAACTATACATATTTATGAAGAAGTGTATATATTTATAGTACTACTTCTACTAATTCTTCTTCTTCTTCTTCTTCTGTTTTCGTACCACAGATCTGACTCGTGAAATTCTCCACCATGTTTCTTTGGGCAATTTTATTTCCTCAAACTGCTGAGGGATTTGGGATTCGCTCTATTATATTCACTGTCACCCTCACCTTGGATTAACTAATCGTGAGTAGTTTTATCTTCAATTAGTATGACTGGCACCTCAGTGCTTAACCATCGCTGGATAGTGGAATGCGATTGGTAGACGAAAGACCTTTATCATGGGGTTGGCACGGACCCAGACCAAAGCTAAATAAAAAAGACTGCCGCTGAGAACCACGCTGAAGTCTGGCAAACACAGCTGTAACTTGAACAGTCTTACATGCCGTTATCATTCAGCTCCTCGGCCTGCCAATTGGAGGTGCTGCGATTGTAGACGTCACTGCTGTCGTTTCACAGAACCAGGCCGAGGCTAATCAAAGAAGGTGCAGAGGAATATAAAAAAAAAATCCTTAAGTTAGAGATTAGACGGGAGACAAGCGGCCACACGCTAATGCAGGCCAGACCACTCTGTCAAATGAGATTACTGAGTGTAAAAACACCACACAGCGGCTCTAACTCTGCTGTGGGTTTGCAGTTTCTCTTCTTCTCTTCTGTCTCTGTGGCGTGTCGCATTATTTGCTTCAGATCATACAGCTTGTCTAGATCAAGGTGAGAGAAGTAAATAGCGTCACACAGACTGAAGCTAGTAATTAGTCACAGATTTAAAATATTAAAATCAGATAAAATATTTCTTCATAGTGTTGAGAACATGGATTGGTGGATGGATGGAAATATATTTTATTGTTTGTTCAAGTTTTTTTATAACAATATTAATTTTTTATAATTAATAGAAATCTTTAATAAAATATTAATAATACAAAAATAATAAAATTAAAAGTATGAATTATATAGCACTGGGAACTGCTGTTGAATGTGTTGCCTGTAACTTGTTTTTTAAAGGAATTATTAATTAATCAATTATTAAATTGTCAATATTGTTAAAATATGTATGCTCCTTTTTTATTTCAGTTATATATTAGGACATTTTATGTTGTGTGTGTTCATGTTGTTAATAATAGTACACTTATTAACAGCATGAACACAAATTTAACACATATTTAATGATAATTAATTTCAGATTTATTATTTATAAAAATATTATTATTAATATTATTTACCAAATATATGCATTTGTATTAATTATTATTTATTTATTCCTATAATTATTAAGAATTGTTATTAATTGTTGATAAGAGTATATAATAATAATAATGATAATAATAATAAGTTAACTGTTAGTTACCTTAGCATAAAATAATTAACATTCTTTAACATTTCTTTACCAGGAAAACCTTACTACAATTACCAAACATATATTTTTTTCAAATGTATTATTTATAAAATAAAAAATATGTTAATATACATTACTTAATAATTTTATATAAACAATTATTATAACTATTGATAATAATATATTAGTATTTTCTGAAGAAATTGTGATTTCAACTACTGTTAAAATATGAAAATGCTAAAATGCTACAATAATGGTTAAATAAAGCAGCACGTTTATCTTTCTGTGCTAATAACATACAGCAGATAATAATCTAATAGCAGCCTGTGTTTGTGAACCAGATCAATATGTTTCTCCAAAAAAAACTAAATCCCCTTGTGTTTTGTTTGGACTTTGATCGCTCTAAATGACGTTTCATTGTAGCATCGGGTTTTGATTTACAGTAGAGATATTTTTGACTTCACTTCCTTTGTTGTGATTTCTGAGAGTCATCAAAATGACAGCTGTGTCCACTCCTACACAAAAACGAATAAAATTCTGGTGTGATGGACGCAGATCTGACATGACGTTCAGCGATTTATAGACATGAGTTTGAAGAAAAGATTATAGTAATGGTAAGTACTGGAGCTGGAATTATAGTAAACAAAATAATAACATGAAAACACTTTGCTGAGGTTCTGCTTGTCAGTGATGAAGAAATAAAAAATAGCGCTTGCAGCCCATCTCTGCCTCTTTCTTGTTCTGCCCCACATTTTCATCATCAAAGCGCTTCTTCGGTCCCTTAGCAGGCTTTTCCTCACAGTCTGCTAACCATACTGTCCTCTGGCATGCTGTTCGTTTGTGCTAACGTTTTAATTAGCCATCAGTAGGGAAGCACACATGAGTTTGTACTTGCACAAACACAGAAGGAACATGTCAACAACAATATTACACTGTCTGTCAGCAACGCTTTTTGATCAACAAATGATTTAATCGGGGCAGGTACGTACTTTAAACTGTCTTTCTCTTGAAAGGGAAGACACTTAAAGGGATATCACAACTATAAATGGAAAATCTGCCATAAGTTTTCATGTCTTTCCAAACCGGTAAAGGTTTATTTCTTCTTTTGAACACAAAAGAAGATATTTTGAGCACAAAGTCTCAAAAGTCTCGGGTCTTAAAAAAAACTTGTCTGCCAAATCAAAGTCATGTGGCGCAACCAACAACACAAAGCAGGAAATAATATAATAAAAAGGATCCCTGCAGACCATCATGACTTTGTGTTATGTTAAGAAAATGTGGCCCTTTTAATGACATGGCAAAGTTAGTTCAGGTTCTTAAATGTCATGTGGTGCGACTCCCCAAAACGTAATATCATTTATAAGATAGATTCTTTGTTTAGAAAAAAAAAAAAATTTGCTTTGAAAAATATTTGAAAAAACTTTCTTGAAAACAATGTTTAAGAAGTATCCGCTCAAATATTTAAGGTGTAAGTAAAATGTTATTATTAGTACTGTCAAAATTAGCGTGTTGACGCAGTTGTTGTTTTTTAACCCCCAGTTTAACGTGTAAAAAATATTTAATGCAATTAAAGTTAATTAGCTAGGGTTGGCCACCCCACTCACAACTGTTGCTTCTGTCTCTTTTTTTTCTTGACAAGAATTACATTTATTTAAACACAGAACATATTTATGAGCACATCAAACAGGAGACTTTTCAGATGCGCACTCCACTTCGCCGCAGCGACAGGCGTGAGTCAAACGAGCGCAGAAATCATACAGGTGACGGGGAGCTTTAGTAGAAAAATGTGAACTACAGTCGGATGAGATGCTGTCAGGCCATATGTCAGTAAAAACAAATGTTCCTGTCCTGTCAGCTGTTATACTGTGCTCGCAGCACGTGCTCTTCAATTGCACTAATGCAGCAGCGCACGCTGTAGACTATCATTTCATATTAAAGTGCAAATGAAACTACGAGCAAATGAAACTATTAGCATTCAATGTCATAGTTATGTTGTCAGTTAAGTCATAAAGTTACAAAAAGGCGATTAAAGCTGCCTTAAAACTGTGTAAAATAGAAATGTTGCCCTGGTAACTAACTGAAATAAGTTTCAGTTGAAGTACTAAAATGACTAAGACTAAAATTCTAATAAAATATTTAAAGAATATAGAAATAAAGGAAAAACTAATAAAAATGACAAAAGCACATAAGAAAATAACTAAAAAAATACTTAAATTGAAAAAGACTAAAGCTGAAACAAAATTAATGAAACTATAAAAGTAAAAACTAAAAATCTAAAAACAAAAGGTAGTTTAAAATATTAATAGATACAATATTAGCTGATAAATAATATAAAAATAACTGGAACATTCTGAATGGTTGCTAGAGCATTGTTAGTGTCTTCTGGATGGTTGCTTACCAGACCAAGTCAAAAGAGCCCAACCTTTAGTATATGACTGTGATCTCTAGATATGATCATATCCCTCCTTCAGTGCAAGTCAGTGGGATTTTGTTAACAGTTATACTGTCTGCCAGGTGAAAATCTTAAGTCAGATTGCTTAGAAAATACATTTCCCTAAACTAATATTTTCCACATTTATGGCCGTAACTTCTCTATGCTCCAGCAGGACAACGTCCCTGTGCACAAAGCGGATAAAGAAATTATTTACTGGTATGGAAGAACTTGACTGGCCTGCACGAAGCCCAGACCTGAATGGGAACGCCAAGTGCACATGAAACCCCATCGCCTGACCTCAGTGATGCTCTTGAGTCTGCTTGGGAACAAATGTCTCATGTATCAAAGGGAGATGAAATACCTACAGTAATATATGCTTTTCATATGTCAGACAATGTCAGCAACTACAATTAATTATACTAAAAATGTGTCATTATAGACACTATATGGTTTTGAAAAACGTCTGTTCCATTTTCAATGCTTAATTAAACTTAGAAATATAAAGGTTACATACATAAAATTCTTACACCTTGAATATCTTTATTTTCAAAAACATTGTGAAATATATTCTGAGATTATTATTATTATTATTATTATCTACTTTGACAAATATCTTTCATTCATAGACATCATTGGGTTTTCAGGGAGTTGCACCACATGACATTTTACAGTCTGAACTAAACTTGCATTGTCCAAGTTTTTCCAAAATATTCATGTTTCATATGGTTTAGAAAAAAAAATATATATAGCATTTTACACCACATTAAACAATGTCATATGGTATAACCATCAAGTAAAAAGTAATTTCATATTGTCCTTGCACTTATTTATTTATATTATATTTTATTTATTTATACAAAAAACAATATATATATATATACAGTATATACAGTATATATATATATATATATATATATATATATACAGTATATATATATATATATATATATATATATATATATACACACACATTTTTTATATAAATAAATAATGTAAAGTAATATATATTTTTAAGGTAAAAAATATATTTTAAAAAATCATCATTTAATAATAATAAATAAATATCATATTGGGGAGTTGCACCACATGACATTTTACAACATGAACTAACCAGGGGCCTGTTTCAATAAGGAGGTTCAACCAACTCTGAATTTAAACTTGAACTCAGAGTTGACTTACTCTGAGATGGGAAACTCTGAGTTTTCGGTTTCAGAACAGCTGACTTGTGTTAGTTTACTCAACTCTAAGTAGGTTGACTCTGAGTTTGGCGCGTGCACCACGACTATGAAAAGTCATGATCAGTGGAGCTCCGAAATTACGATTCACCATGGCAACAGCTCCTGCCAAAAATACGTCAGCGCGCATACTTCCGTCAATGCGTAACTTTAATTCTTAATAACTGTCAATAACTTAATAACTGTTAGAATATCAGAGGTGAAAACTGTAAATTATTGAAATAATATTCATTTTAATGGTATCCCATGGCCACAAAAAAAAATTAAAAAAAAAGGAAAAAGACAGAAAGAAGAAACAAGAACGTGGCAGCAGCTAAAAATGAAGTATAAAAACACAATTCAATCAAGGTAAAGCTTTAAACATGAAAGGTTCATGGGTGTGGGCTAAATGACTTTACAAACATTTGACATTAAATATCATTCGATGTTTATTTCAATGCTCTGCAGCTTTTTCCACATAGTCTAACACTATTTTCACATAATTAAATATTCTCTAATCCAACCTGTTACATTTCTTAATTAGAGTAATAAAATTAACTACTGACTTGTAGACAGCAAGAAGGCAGAGGGAGAACCTGCACCAGCACCACTGACAGATGAAGAGGAGATGGTCTATTGGAAGATTTCTAAAATCCAAAAGTAAAAATAATAACTTTTGCTTTTGTATTAGGAAATAAAGATGACCAAAAAATTGTGAATAATTAGTTTATTTAACAGCTGTGGTGGTGGTTACAGCTCGTAATACCTCTCCATCTGGCATCCTTCCATTCCATACAGTAATCAGTTTCATTTTCAGAAGTCAAAGTCAAAGTTTGCGTTACTCCCAGACATACAGATAACACTAAACACTAACAGATAACACTAAACACTAACAGTAGAACGTAAAAATACAGATAAATACAAATCATATATATTTACAGGTATATGAAGGTGCGATGGTGGAGATATGCTTGTCATCAATGCATCCAACCATACTGGAAATCCTGAAGGAAATTCGGAGTAGCCTATTGGGTTACTTCCAGACGTCACAGAAAGATGTTATCAAGTGAACGTCATTTATCAGATTAGCCTCATTTAAACCGATTTCTACACCACTGACCTACAGTCCTTTGAAACTCCTCTTTGACGGATTTGTGCCCAGGAAAAAATTCTCAGAATGAGTGTGAGAGCAATGCACACTTTCCTTAAAATCTGCATAGAGGACTTATAATGTGCTCTGCATCTCCGATGTTTTGAAGAAAACTACCATTTAAAATAGGACTGCTCAAATAAATATGCACATGAATACGGTGTAAAAAAATTATAATAAAATAAATAATATACAGTATTTAGTTAAAAAACGAATTTAAGTGATTTTTATTTTATTTTGCAAATTATCTGGCAATGCGGTAATAAATTATAAATAGCCCATTCTTGTTTCCGTTTGCATTAAGATTATTTTTCTTACCCTATGGAGAACTCTTTTATATTTTAACAAGACTAAATATTTAGATCATTTTTTATCTATAGAAAATGCATATTAAGAATTTTTAGATATTTGTACTTGAAATAAGACAAAAATACTCAGTAAGAAAAGCAATTTTGCAGCGTGAATGAATGAATAAGGTATTTAAACTTCGCTAACACTGTAAAAAGGGGATGGAGACCGAAAGAAACTCCGGGTTTACCGAAGATAACCTGCTTCCGACCAGGTTAGGTTCACAGAGTAAGTTACCACGGGAACTGACTCTGAGTATAAGTTACCTCTCTTTCAGAAACGGACTTGACTTACCCTGCTTTCTCGGGTTTGACAAACCTCCCATTTTGAAACGGAAAACCCAGAGTTTCCCTCATTTCAGGGTTTACATACTCAGAGTTTTCACTTAACCTCCTTTCTGAAATGGGCCCCAGGTCTTGTCCAATGTTGTTATTGTTAACTAAATCTAAAATAGTAATATAACAGAAATATAACGGAAATAAAATATAAATATTATACTGTATTAAAAACTGCTTTCAGTAATAAAAATAGAGATTAAATAAAATGAGATATAAATATTAAAGGAAAATCTTGAACTAAAACTATTAAAAATGTTTTCAATAATTGAAATAGAGCTGACACGAAATATAAATATGAAAAACTTTAATTAAAAATAGTTTTCAGTAACTGACAGAGCTGAATTAAAATTATATATATATATATATATATATATATATATATATATATATATTACGTGACAAAAGATGATTTCAGTGTCATTTTCAGTAACTGAAACAGAGCTAATATAATATAAAATAAATATTAGATTTAGAAAACACACACACACACACACACACACACACACACACAAAAAAAAAGCAAATGATGCCTTGGCAACTAACGGAAATAATAAAACAAGTGGCCTATTAAGAGCTTGTCTGCATTCAATGCACTTCTGTCCTTCACCACAGCACGGCAGTATTCATACAGACAACCTAAGAAAAACCCAGTGAGAAGATCTTATTTCCTGAAGCATTCCTAAAGACCATCCCAAACCTGATCTCATGTGTCTTAAACATGTTCAACATGGCAAGATTCTGTCAATTATATTAGTACCTATATAACGCATGGTGTCCTGGCTGAGATACAGAACATACGAGACACCCATCACTTTGTAATGTCCTCCAGAAGATCACACACACTCACTATCAACCTTGAAGTTAACATCGTCGTGATTCTCAGCTAAATCGCACAGGTCAGCCCAATCTACTGGAGTGCTCTTATAAAAGAAATTGAATGTTCCACTGAGGCAAATCTGGACCGTGATGGACAGAAGCAGCACCGGAACGGCACACACACCGAGTTTCCCGAGGACCGGCAGGTGGAAGTTCAGTGGGAAAGGCCATGAATGGAATTCATAATGAGCTCCAGACCTGCTGGCTTTCTCCTCTTTTCCTCACTTCCTCTTACCTGGCCGTATAAGATAGGCCTGTCAGGTGCTGCACAGATATGCTTGGCTGGTCTGGAACAATTGGAATTGCAGATGGGTTGGAGGAAAGCAGGAACAGATTCACTGTTTGACAGACTGGCAGAAATTCTCAAGACAAAATCTATATACAAATAGGAACTAGAACAGATCTCCAAAATAATTGTCAGCAACTACTATTCATTTCAGATGACCACTATAAATGTAAGATTTCCTAGTTTAAAACACACAGCAAGTTATCAGATATGTACTCTTTATATTTTAACCCGATCTCATGAACGTGCGTTTCAATGGCACAATTTTCTGTTTCAATTTGGCGTACTATTTATCTGAGGAAATAGACTTTGGCCTGCATATGATAAGCAGTGGGTAGGTTTAGGGGTGTGGGGTAGGTGCGTATTATATGTAGGCCAAAATGCATATCATATGCAGGCAAAAACTGCTTATTATATGCACATCAAAAAGTCAGTATCTGAGTATAAATAGCATGCAAAAATCAACAACAACAAAAAATTGTGCTAATGATACGCATTTTCATGAGACCTGGCTCTTATATTCATGCTGGTTTCATTTGGTTTTGAAAAACTTGTAAACCATTTTCAAGGCAAAATGTAATTAATATCTATATTTTCCAGAACCTTTCAAAGAAGTAAGTTAAATAATTAATTAATTAATGTATGTATGTATGTATGTTTTACCTATACAGGTTTTCCCCAAATAAGCTATTGTATATTTGTATAATTACTAGTGCTGTCAAATGATTAATTGCGATTAATCGCATCCAAAATAAAAGTTTTTGTTTACACAATATATCTGTGTTTACTGTGTATATTTATTATGTATATATAAATACACACACACATGCATGTATATATTTAAGAAAAAATATGTTATATTTATATATTAAATATAGTTATATATAATATAAATTATATGAATATAAATATTTTATATATATGAAGACACACGTTCAGTATGTATTTTTAAAATATTTACAAGTATTTACATGTTTATATTTATATTCATATAATTTATATTATATATAAATATATTTAATATATGGAAAAAATATAGAATCCTGAGAGTCAGACCTTTCCGATGATATGTATTTTGTCAAGATTTTAAAAAGTTTTTATTCTAAAAGACCGTAATACATTGTGTAATATGACACTTGACACCGCCCACTAAGGGGGAGGAGACCGCCAAAAGATTTTAAAGTACCATTTCCATGGTAACGCAATGTCCGATTTTAAAATGGTTTTCACAGGATGAATTTTGAGGTTTTAAGCTTTCAAGTGATATATAATTCATGATGATTACTAAAATATTTGATAGGGAAAAAAGACAACGAAAAAAAGAGCGCCAAGCGTCCCACAGGTGGGACGGTGACAGTTAATAAATAAATAGATAAATAAAAGCCAAACAGGCTTTTAGAAACCCCAATAAAAAAGCACATCAACTAAAAGAGCTTCATTTTAGTTTAAGGTTTAGTACATTTTATATATAATTCATATAGTAATATGAATCAATACTATCATAGATAGTGAATTATTATAATTTTTTTTTTTTTTTGGAAGATGAGTACTTTTGCGAGCACATTAATCCTCATATTCAAGCCTTTTGTTCAAATGTTTCCATATGCGGCTTGGATTTAACAGATGGATAATAAACCAGAATTGAGTGAATGCTATTTTTTTATTAATATCACAAATGCCATATTAGGTAATTTACATTACAAAAAAAAATATTAATAATTTATACATGTCAGAAAAACACATAATTTGTCATGCATATATATTTTCTCTCTGTCAAAGTGTGTGCATATTTGTGTTGGGAGCGAAGGAAGCTTTGAAGAGAATGCTGCATTAATCTCTCTCTCTACATTTGGAGTAGAGATAAATGTGATTTCATAATGATTTCCATTTGTTTATATTGTAACACAACCTATGTTTAATAGGGCGGTGCAGGTTTTGTAAGACTCAATATATTCTCAATACTTTTTTCCACTAACATGTAGCACGAGAAGCAATTTATTGAAAACTCTGAATCCATTTAGCCTCCACAAAACAGGTGGCAAGTCCAGTTAATTGAGGTCTAAAACACTGTATCCCAGCAGTGAATAATGCTCATTTACAGCAGGGATTTCTGGGTCAGCTAACTGAATGTGGCCTCCATAATAGAAAAGTTGCCTGGAACTTAAATTAGTTTCTAAAACAGACAGAACTGTAAGTAAGCAAATTGAAGTCCGGCCATTTCCCAGCTGGACACTTTGGGGGGTCTTTAAATTAATTTATATTTTGATAACATGAACTACTAATTTCACACTAATAAATTAAACAGACACATAACCTCATTGTGTGCTTGTAGCCACAACATTAGCAGGTCCATCCAGACCAAATGCACACCAATGCAGCTAAAGCAATATATAAACTCACCTAAAGCTACGGATTTGGAAAAATATTATATTAGCCTGTAGTTATCATGTATAAAGTTGTTATAAAGTAGTCTTGACATAGTGGCTTGTTTTTGCCACGGGACAAAAAAAAAGGGTAGTTTTTATGTCACAATTCAATTTCTTTTCTCTTGCAAATCTGAGAAAAAAGTGAGAACTGTGAGATATAAACTCTAAATTAAAAAGAAAATAATATATATATATAAATATATTCCATGGAGTAAACAAGAGATTTAAACTCAGAATTCAGAGAAAAGAATAGAATTGCAAGATAATAATCGCTCAGAATTGTGAAAGAAAGTCAGAATTCTGAGTTTATATATTGGATTTCTGACTTTTTATTTGCCGAAATGCGTTTCGCTAACTCTATGGTCGCAAGTTCCAATGAACTCTAATGGTAATGGCGGAACTTGCGACCATAATTGCTTTTGGGAAACACACCCCTAATTGGACAATACACAACCAATTATATGCTGAATTACATGTTAGTGCACTTTTAAAAAAGCACAATTAAGTGTCTACTTAAGTGTCTTAAGAAGAGCCATGAAAGTGTCTTTTTAAATACACTTAAGTGGCCTTTAATATTCATATTATCTGTAAATACAGTTTTCTAAAAAAATATCCTCTTAAGATTTTAAAGGTGCTGTATGTAATAAATATGCCAAGTTCTCCGAAAAACACTGCTACAGGCAATTATTTGACTTTTTAAATGTGTGTTCCGTGTCCGAATGTCTGTTTTTGTTTTGGTCTGTATGGTTCCACCCACTGACAATTTACCCAATAGTATTTTGACCGCCCGGGTTGCCAGTTGTTGAAAAAACACAGCATTATGCAGCCATTAAAGCCAGCAAACAAACTGGGTCAGAGAGCGCAGATTCGACCCGAACTAAAAAGCCTCAGCATCCATCTAAAAGCACTACGACCTGAGACATATTAACTAACAGTGTAAGGCTCGTGCCCTCAATCTGCCAACCTGCGTGAGCATTGAGTCTGAGGAGGAGTGGGAGAAACAATTCTATTCAATATTTTGAATTTGGACTGCAGTACCCATAACCAGCTGTCAATATTGCATACTGCACTTTTAAGTACACTACAAGTGCACATTCAACACATTTAAGTACACTTTTTCACAAAAAGGTTTATGCGTGCGTTTGAGTCTAATAGGTGCTGAGTCATGTTTGAGCAGCAGGATTTTGGTTAAAGCTAATTGTAGAACACTGCTCAACCGCTAATGCTTTTGAAGTCGACCCAGCAGGCCGCTGCAGCGTTTCGTGTCACAGTAAATGTGTCCAGCATAAACATGACTTTAATCCATTTCTTAAACGCCCTATTTATTTGTCTGTGTCCGTTCTAGGTTGCATTTCATGTTTCTGCCTTTGTGTTTGTAATTATGTCTTCATCAGCATTGGTTCACATCAACTCGTAAACCAATTTAGCTCTTGGCGCCCTGAAGCAGCTCTGGCATAACACAGCAATTGCAGTGTTTTCAACTCATTTTCCCCTTCTCTCTACCAGTAAATGTTTACATTTACTCCAGGTTCTTTTAAACATGTCTCTGTGCTTGTCTGGCACAGATAACACTAAGGTAGACGGACTATTTGCGGTCCAAAAGCATGGGGAATGTTGTTAATAAACCTAGAAAGTCTCAATGTCTTCCTCATATGCTTTTAAGCATTTCATTGTATTCCAAAACAGCACCTAATTCTTATTTCAAATTGATTGAAGGGAAAGTTCGCCCCAAAATGAAAATTCTGTCATCATTTCCACACCCTTGTCGTTACAACCCCGTCAGGCTTTCATTTATCCCTGAAAGAAAGATTTCTGTCAAGAAGTGCATTTGTGACGCTGGACCACAAAACCAGTCTTAAGTCGCTGGGGTATATTTGTAGCAATAGCCAAAAATACATTGTATGGGTCAAAATTATTTATTTTTCTTTTATGCCAAAAATCATTAAGACATTAAGTAAAGATCATGTTCCATGAAGATATTTTGTAAATTTACTACCATAAATATATCAAAATTTAATTTTTGATTAGTAATATGCATTGCTAAGAACTTAATTTGGACAAATTTAAAGGTTATTTTCTCAGTATTTTTATTTTTTTGCACCCTCAAATTCCAGATTTTCAAATAGTTGTATCTCGGCCAAATATTGTCCTATCATAACAAACCATACATCAATGGAAAGCTTATTTATTCAGCTTTGAGATGATGTATAAATATCAATTTCGAAAAAATGACCCTTATGACTGGTTTCGTCATATGGGTCCAGGGTTCCTTTCATTATTTTGTCACATTAAAATTAAAATTATGCATGATATTATCCTGCTAAGGAATTTCTGAGATTAAGATTTAATGTACAGTAGATTGTAACATTAGTCAATTCTGTAATAATGATGTAGAACCTGTTGAACACTTATTTCTTGTAAATTGTTTACTTCTTATAATAAATTCTTTATTGACAAATGTAAAGTTTTGAAAACAGCACCCCGGTTTAATGTCTTTAAAAAAGGAGCCAGCCATGTATACAGATGTCTTAAAAATTATGAGAAGTGATAAGGCCAAGAAATTATTTGATTTGTTTATTAAGTGTGATTTTGTTTAAACCCCTACATTGTTTATGGTTGAATGAATGTGTTTTATTTTATTTTGATTTATTTCTTGTAGGGTGTTTTGTTTCTCTGTTATAGTATGATTAATATGAATATCGCAGTCTGTGACGACTTAAAGTTGCACTTATGTTAGCCTATATGGGTTGTTAAAGTTGAAATGCAAAATAAAAAAGAAAAATAAAAAAGAAAGATTCCTGTCTCTCTATTGAAAGTCGTAAAAAGGTGGCAAAATAAATCCATATGAATTTAGAGGTTTAATTCAAATCTTCTGAAGAAACACGATCGCTTTATGTGATGAACAAATATAATTTAGGCTTTTATTATTGATCAGCGAACATAAACAAGCTCAACCGTACATTCTATAACAAATCTCATGATTCTTGCGGAAATACGGTGACCGGGAGGGGACATGTTCGGTTCACTTAGTTTTGTCGTGGCCATGGCATATTAACTCGTGAGAACGTGATAATGTGTCCTGGCCATGAGATCATTTTGTCGAGGTAACAACATCCTTATGTCGTGGCCACGTGATGCTATGTTGAGGGAACAACATATTTTTTCTCGTGGACATGAGTTTCATGTATAAACAAACCTGCGTGACCATAGCAACCCTGGATTATCAGAGATGGATTTATTAATATTTTATTTTAAATTAAGAAATCATTATATTAAATATTATAGAAATTATTACATTATTAAATTATTATATTAACCATAGTCTTAGGCTACCGGACTGTAGGCTATTGCACGTGATGCAGACAACATTCGAATTAAGTTTATCATGAATAAATATTACATAACGTACATAAAATATTTTTTTTTATTTATAAAATAGGCCTACAAGAAAAAAACTTGTATCCATTAACTGATTGTCTTTTTTCCGTAATATTTGTATATTATTATTATTATTATTATTATTAGCCTATTATTATATTTTTTATATTCATCCTTTTCCCTTCATTTCAATCTCTTTACTTAATATTCTGAATAGTTTTGTAAATAATAGCCTACTGTAAATGCTCGACATGCCAATAAAGCTTTGATTATGCTGACTGGAATTTTTTTTTACTGGAATGCAGTTTAAAGGTTGAATTTAACATTTTATTTCAGCAAATTAATAATTATAAATATTATAGTGTTTCATTGATGAATGAATCACAGTTTCATTTGTAAATAAAAACACAACACGCTCCTTTATCGTCACACATGGGCATAAAAACAATTATAATGTCAAAACTTTATTGGCATAATTGTCAGGTCAAAATATATGGTAGCAAATAGTGTTGCTTTCGTCAATGAAAATTATGACGAAATATCGTCATCAACGAACCTTTATCACGTGACGAAAACGAGACGCAACGTAAATGCTGGTCATGTGATGATGACTATAATTAAATGTATGATGCAATATCGTTGATGAATAAAAAAGAGACTAAATGTGGTTTACAAAATAAAGACTATGCTAAAATGTCTCTTCATTTTCGTTGATCAAAACGAGACGAAACGAAATGTTATAACGTTATTTCGTCTCATTTTGTCGCGTTTCCTGTGTCTCACTTCAGGGGCTGTCAGGGTTGCCAGGTTTTCGCAACAAAACCCGCCCAATTGCTACTCAAAACTACCCCAAAACTAGCCCAATCGCATTTCGAAGGGAGTTTCTCGGTAAAGTTCGCATTCCAGGGGCTAAATATCACGTTATTGGGGTCGCTTCAACCCGCGGACATGAAAATCAACCCGCGGCAACAGTGTTAAAGTAGCCCAATTCTGCAGGAAAACCGCGGACTTGGCAACACTCTGCGCAGACGCAGGCGACGTCACTTCCTCAAGCCCCACTCGCGGCATTATTTAGAGGAGATGGCAACAAACAAAGTTAAGTATAACACAGAGAAAGGGACCGATGGCCGGCTTCATCTGACTTCAGTTTACAAGCAATACAAGTAACAGACACACATTTTATTTGCACTTTTTAGTATGTTATTGTAGCTCGAGCATTCAAGCACCTTGTTTCTCTTTGTTAAACTTGAATGTATTCATTTTTTTTCTGGCATTGTCATGTGATGCTATTTTATTTTATTTATTGTTTTTATTTATTTAAATTTATGTGTGTGTACTTCTAACATGTTTGGTTGGTAAAATAAATGTAAATTCAAATCAGAGTGTCTTTGGGTGTATTCTTGAGTCTATAAGGTAACAATAATATAATAAATAAGATTTGTTTGAAATTGGTTTGGCTAAAAGAAAATTTTGGTTTCGTCTATACTACTAGGTACTTATACTATATTGACTGGGTTAAATAGAATTGCATTACTAAAAAGAGACTAAAATACAATTTTCATTGACTAAAACTAGACTAAATGTCATCAGTTTTCGTCGACTAAAACTAGACGAAAATAGTCATGGATAATTCTGACTAAAATAAGACTAAAATGCTCAGACTTTTAGTTGACTGAAACTTGACTAGACTAAAAAGAGAATGAACGTGACTAAAACTAATAAAAACTAAAATGACAGCTTCACACAAAGACTAGACTAAAACTAAAATTAAAACAGGACGCCAAAAACAACACTAGTTGCAAATACTTGCATAATTATACAGAATGTTAGGTAAAGCGATACACAAATTAAAAGAGGAAATAAGCATATCAATATAAAAATATAGCCCTAAGTTAATATTATAATGATAATAATATACAAATATTAAATAAAATACACGATCAGTTAATGGATTTACAGGACTGTGGGATGAATAAAAATCCTGGGTTACTAGGTCACCTAGGTGTTTATGCATTAAACTGATGGCCACGAGAAAAATATGTCTTCCTCAAAATAGGATCTCAAGGCCACGACTTCACATCGTGGCCACGATCATAAGGATGTTGTTACCTCGACAAAATTATCTCGTGGCCAGGACACATTATCACGTTCCCACGAGTTAATATGTCATGGCCACGACAAAACTAAATGAACCGAACATGTCCCATCCCGGTCACCGTACGGAAACTCAAACTACAGCCAACCGAGCTGCATCAAGCTTTGATCCATAGACTGTACAAAAAGATGGACGACGCATCTCCACTTCCTTCCACGATAGAAAAGTGAAGCCAAAGGATCTCAGTATGGCCGTTGCCATCTTGAGAGAATGACGTCATTTGGAGCCAGAGTCTGCGCAGTAGTGTCGTGAGGTGGAGCCGCGGAATCAAACTCCAGCCCAACCTCCCGCAGACCCAATCAACCATAACGACACGCATCAAATTACTAGCTAAAATGCAACTTATCACAAAAACGAACAATTTAACATATATCAGCGTGATAACAACTACCTTAAATGACCAAAACCATATTTCGGAAAACTGTATTGGAAGTGTAATTTTTGTCCCATTCGTTTACATGGAGAGGGCTGGGTTTATGACCTGTACTGCAGCCAGCCACCAGGGGGCGAGCAAAGAGCCCGAAGCTTAACTTTTCAGGACGTGTATGGGATTAACTTTGTGCCTATTAAAATGAATGTAATTTTTCAAGAAACGTATGAAAATATAAATTGAAATGGAATAAAATGTCTTTGAAACTGAAAAAAAAAATAATTGCATGCAAATTTTTTTACTTCGTTTTTAATACACTGCATGTTTTGCAATGGTTTTCTCCTCTTTCATTCGTTGATCTGTACTTACAAATACGCTTCCAGAGTTTTCATTTATGCTTCTAAAGTTTTCGTTTACGATTCTGAAGTTTTCGTTCGCCGTTCTGACACAAATCTCTTGTGGGGGCGGGGCTAGCAGCGGTGTGTTCTCATTGGCTACTGAGTTTTTGATTGACAACTTCTTGACCTGGAAGTGAAGGCATCGCCCCCAGTGTGGATGTGAGCGTCTCTTAGCGGCTTCCTATTTCATTTTAATGATATACGTAAATTAATATATAAATATTTTTATTATTATTATTTTATCAGTATTGCTCTGCTGCTACACTACATTGTTGAGATGATTTCTTAGGAATAGCACAGCGAATGATACCATCATCATCATCATCAATAATCATCGTCGTTATTAGGATACTCATGGTAAGTTGTCTTGAATTAGCCCAATCATTACTGGACCTGGTTATCTACATACAGTTATAGCCTTCAATTAGATAATATTTGCTTCGATTAGTTCATATTTCCCCGCAGCACATAGCGCAATATACAGTACTAAATGTACTGTATCTGACAATGACCGATGATATTTTACAAGTGCACTGTCAGTCACTGCGCTGTCAACTTTGGCAATGTAAAGCCTTTTTAACCATGCTTTTTCTGTGTCCAGATTTGACTAATAATAATGCAAAAATGGTCACTTCAGATGAACATTTTTTTTGGGGGGGGGGACTCTTACTCAAAACAAACTTTTACAAAAAGTATAGTCTTTAATAATGCCTAAATATATATCCAAATGCAAAACCTAATACATACAAATAATTATGACTGAAATCAGTTTCCAGCAAATAGGGTATACACAGTCATGGATTTATAGGGCTATACAGCCATCTAATGGTTACACAGCGGTATTACAGATGATAAATGGTGCATATTTTTGATGTATGTATTACTAAGTTAAAATGACTAATATATATCAAATTAAGTAATTATATTGTGTATTTATTTGTTTGAAATATTTTAAGTTTGAAATGTGTCATGGGAGTTCAAAGCAGCTGGTATTGTTAGACTATAATACATCTTTCTCAATTTCTAGGGAGTGGAACAACTTTTCCATAAACAAACTTCTGATGCTGACCCAGAGGATGCAGTGGTAGTACCAGAGATCCATTGCCCTCATCAGACAAGAAACTTATTTTGTTCAGACACATCACCTTTGAACGACTGGGATCTTGATCTTCAGACACCTGATATTATGCAAATATTTTAATTTCTTTGGAGCTCTAGATTAAAACAAACACAGTTCACACGTACACAAGAGGTTGCACTTTATTCTTATTAGTCTATACTGATCTTGGATTAGCATACCAACAGCATATGATTGTTAAGGGGATAGTTCACCCAAAAATAAAACTTCTCTCATCTTTTACTCACCCTCATGCTGTCCCAAATGCATATTACTTTCTTTCTACTGGACAGATAAACACAAATTAAGAGTTTTAGGCAAATAATCCATCTCTGTGAGTCCTAAAGATGCTTTAAAAACAACACACAGTGACCATGACAGTAATCCATCTGACCTTAGTGGTTAAATCAATATTTCTTTTAAGTAAAACAACAGATAAGAAAAACTTTTGACTATTAACAATCGCTTCCGTTCAGCTGTCATGATACGTGCATGGGTTACAATCCATTTGTGTCATTTGGATTCTCAGAGATGGATTATTTTCTTAAAAAGCTTTGTTTATGTCAAGAAAGAAAGTCATAAACATCTGGAATGGCATAAAGGTGAGTAAATAATTAGATCATTTTCATTTTTTTGGATGGACTATCCCCATAAAGACTGATATTGCACTCCATTACATAACATACTCATTCACTGTTTTGTAATTTATACTGTAACAGGAACTATTGAAAGGATCATTGCAGTGTTTAAAACATATAATGAATTTTAAACATATTCTGTATATTATGTTCTTGTGCATTTTGTGTAGTAATGTAAATTATGAGAATACAGTGCATTACATGTATACTATGCAGTTAGTGTTTTGTGGATTATGGTCTTTCCTGTCACAACATAATTGCATCCAAGACTTTCACTTTGATACTTGTGTTTATGCTATAGTGACAATAAAGAATGTAAATTTATTTGAATTATTTCATATTTCATTTACATTCATTCAACAGGTTTATAAAAGTCACACTTGAAAGAGTTGATGATTGTTAAAAATGTATTTCCAATTTTAAATGTTAGATGATATTGTTAACTAAATAAAATAATAAAAATTATCAGCATGATAAAAACAATTGGCAGCAAGAACATTATTTTGTGTGGAATATGTAATAAAATGAGCTTGATTGTCAGGTTGGAGTGAGACTTTCTTGACGTCTGAATACATCACACATATACAGTATATGATAGTATTATCTTTCAAATGTAACAGCTCAACCTAATTAGACCCTACAATGCAAAAGAATCATGAGCAATAAACAAATTTCCTATGATAACATTGGCCATTATACAATATTTCCAGTATTATATACAGTACTGAATTGTTTTTCACTGAACAAAAAAAAATTATCCACTTGATATTTGCTCTTCTCCAATATAGAAATAAGTCTAAAAAACAAGATTTGTGCCAACTCATTTTTTTATTAGTTTTTTTTCATGTCCACTATAATGGACACCAGGACTGAAGAAAAATAAAAAATCCCCATATTTTAACCATACATAATAAGTAGAGTTTGTGCTCTATAATTGAGCTAGTGTTTAAGATTTTAAAAAGAACACATACTATAAGAATGAACAATGCAGTAAGAATGTGGGGGAAAAGTAAGATGATATGAAGTCACAAAAAAACTTGTTTG
The DNA here is from genome assembly GCA_023376895.1 of Aspiorhynchus laticeps. Lineage (NCBI taxonomy): Eukaryota > Metazoa > Chordata > Actinopteri > Cypriniformes > Cyprinidae > Aspiorhynchus > Aspiorhynchus laticeps. The sequence continues at coordinate 58,333,949 of CM041793.1, read as the reverse complement.
ATTCTTTTTGTTGGTTGAAGTGGGTGAATCTGAGTATATGTATAAATGTCTTTGTGTGTATGTGAAGTGGTTTATGTGTACTTGCTGATTGTTTTGATGAATATATGATTGTGTGCATTATAGCATCAAGGCATCAGTGTGTGTGGAGGGGGTGCGAGTGTTTGTGTTGCTGTGTATTCACTGATCTCACATCTACTATAGCTGTTTCTCATTAAAACCAATGAAAAGTTGATTGACAGGCTATGGTCACTTTGATGACATAAATGAAATCATATTAATATTAATTTCATTAATTAACATCAATGTTCATAAAACATTAACATTAGAATTTGTAGCTCTGTATTTAGCTTTGAAATGCTTCCACAAATTTCTCAACCTGTAAGTAGTCATGTCTCTCTTGTGTGAGGCCTGTAGCTCAATCAGATTAAGTTAGGAGTCATATCTTCATTGTGATTGGTTGATCAGGGACCAATCAGTGACCAGGCATTGCTCATATTATGAAAACATAAAATTTGATTGGTTTAAACAAAAAATCATGTGATGTCCATTTCAATGGACACAGGGTCCGAAGGGGTTAATAATTAACCCTCAATATGATCTTCTTTTTCTCTTGCGCTCCTAAAAGCTTATGTTAACAGAGTAGTAGCAACAGATAAATACAGATTGAATTCAAAAACAAAACTCCTAACTTTATATCATTAAAATGAAATAGGAAGCCGCTAAGAGACGCTCACATCCACACTGGGGGCGACGCCTTCACTTCCAGGTCAAGAAGCTGTCAATCAAAAACTCAGTAGCCAATGAGAACACACCACTGATAGCCCCGCCCCCACAAGAGATTTGTGTCAGAAGGGAGAACGAAAACTTCAGAATCTTAAACGAAAACTTTAGAAGCGTAAATGAAAACTCTGGAAGCGTATTTGTAAGTATAGATCAACGAATGAATGAGAAGAAAACCATTGCAAAACATGCAGTGTATTAAAAACGAAGTCAAAAATTTTGCATGCAATTATTTATTTTTTTCAGTTTCAAAGACATTTTATTCTGTTTCAATTTATATTTTCATACATTTCTTGAAAAATTACATTCATTTTAATTGGCACAAAGTTATTCCCATACATGTGTGAGGCACACCCGCTTTGATCTCGCTGCCGCGCACTTAGGTGGTTCACGTAGCTCTCAACGGTTTCAAATGAACCCACACTGTATTTGAATGCGTTTAGGCGGGAGAGACGGTAATAGCAGCGACTATATTTGCAGCGATTTACGGTAAATATTAACGCATAATGTTATTATGCTGATTTTATAGTAGTATTATATTTTCTTTGTTTAATTTTGGAGGGAAGGGGATTTCTCACATAACATAGAATAAAATACGCATACATAAGTATATGATGCTTGTGCTGCTATGGTCATAATTACTCACATCTGAATGTAATGACATTTACACAATAAATGAATGAAATAAATGAAATCAAGAGTTCAATATATGGTTGAGCTTAAGAAACTTAAGCAAACGTAAGTCAACTGATGTAAGCCACTCTGGTTGTGGTGAAGTGTTAACTAACTAACGGCAATTGTTATTTAACTAGTTATTATCTAATATTAAACATTAACTACGCTGACTATACAAATTCCACTATTATATGAATGACAGCACAGCTAAAGCTATAAAATGTAAAAAAAAACATCCTGTCATTTCTTCAAATTACCAGCGAATGTGCTTGGAAAATACTGAAATTAATCTATCAACTGGTTACCAACATTTTTTTAAATACCGTGTTTGTGTGTGTGTGTGTTCAACAGAAGAAGCAAACTCATACAGCTCTGGACTGACATGAAGGTGAATAAATGATGACAGAACTGTCATTTTGGGTTGAATTTTCCCTTTAAGCATGAATACTTTCATGTTTGCACTGAATTCAATAGAGAGCAATAGAAAGACCTTCATTCTGGTAATTGAATCCCACTAGAGCCAGTTGACCCAGGTTTCTCATTTGTTCCTTAAGGATTTCAGATCTGCAGTATTGGTGTGACTTGATGCAGCTGAACACACAAAGTCTTCTCATAAAACACGGCCATTAAAGATGTCTCGGACTGCTGTCTGATTGCACGGTTTCATGGTTGTGTGAGCCGTGTCTCTAGGTCACGCTCAAGGCAGATGTGCAAATGGGTGATTGTTAGGAGGCAGGCAGAAGCAGAGTTTGAAAACCAAGAATAGAACACCAGAATGGAATATTTAGTGAATAATTGTTGGTATACACCATGTCTGCGATAATAATAATTGTGTAACAGTTGCATAGACTTTACACTGAATTCACAACAGGTGTGTTTGCATGTGTATTTATTCTTCCCCCTGTTTTAGTGTTGATGAATCTGGGTTATTCTTAATAAGGTAGCTTGTGCCTGCAGTTAGTGTAATTAGCATAATACACACCCACACTATCTCCATATAAGGGCTTTCCACACAACTTCTGCTCTACCATAAAGCCATTCCCAGAACCAGACGAAACAATTAGTTTTTTTTTTTTTTTTTGTGAGGTCACCTAAATGTTTAAATATTCAGTTTGAGTCTTATATGTATTGTGTTCGAATTATATATACATTCATTGAATAACTATGGAAGCTTATTTCGGCCACAGAATAACATAGATTAAAATTGTAATTGCAATTGTGACTTATTAGCTCATAATTTCTCTAAGAACTGCAAATTTATATCTAATTGATGCTTTTTTTCATTACGAGTTTATCTCACAAAATTTTGAAATTTTTCTCAGAATTGCAAGTTTATAGCTAACAGTTGTGAGTTATAAACACGCAATTTTGAATTTACATCTCACAAGTAATAACTCATAACTGTTAATCAAACTCATAATTCTGAGGAAAAGTCTGAATTGAGAGATATAAACTCACAGCTGCAAGAAAAAAAAAAATATATTTTTTTTTTATTTTTATTCCGTGATGGAAATAAAGATTCATTAGAAACAAACAAACAAACAAATAACATGTCCCAATTGTGAGATAAAAGGCACAATAATCTTTTTCATGATTTTATTCCATGATGGAAATAAACTTAATAAGTAAAACTAAAAACAAAACTAAAAACAAAACAAATAAACAAACTAAAAACAAACAAATAAACAAACAAACAAACAAATACATAAAATGTCCCAAATGTGAGATAAAAAAAAGCACAATGATATTTTTTAATGATTTTATTCCATGGTGGAAATAAACTTTCATTAATAAGTAACCCTGCCTAAATAACTAAAACAAACAAACAAACAAACAAATAAATAAACAAATAAATAAATTAATTAAATGTCCCAATTGTGAGATAAAAAGGCACAATTATCTTTTTTATGATATTATTCCATGTTGGAAATAAACTTCCATTAATAAGTAACCCTGCCTAAATAACAAACAAACAAATAAATAAATAAAACAAAAGTCATATTACATGTAAGTGGCATACAGTTATTTAAATGGTTATTTTGTCTTTTAATATTGAATTTTCTGTTAAAATCTGCCAGTCTGATCAAATCTTTATTTAAAAAGGAGATATTTAGTGGTGACATTTAACTTTTTTTATTTTATTTAATCTAATTAGTTATATAATTGGTAACCAAATGTAATTGGTTACCAAGGCGACAGTGAAGTCTCCAGAGAAGAATATATCTTTGTATGGAAAAATGTTAATGACAAAACAAACACATAAATAATTAATCCTTAAAACATATGACCACATAGCACCAATATGTGAAATAATATATTTTTTGAATGATATATATATATATATATATATATGTGTGTGTGTGTGTGTGTGTGTGTGATTTTAAAGAATAATTTTAAATAGAAAATTTAATCTATAACAACTACATAAATGTAAATGATTTTCCTCCAGTTAATGTAATGTAAATTATAATTCTGCATTCTAATCCTTGAGAAGAGTCCAAGAACAGGACAAAATGACCCCGTGTGATAAATGTGGGGCCCTGGAAACAGTACATTAGTGTGTCTAATGGGCCCTCTGATTGCTAATCAGCAGGGGCGGACTTACCCATTAGGCAAAGGTAGGCGACTGCCTTGGGCCCCCAAAAGCCAAGGGCCCCCTAAAATGCTTTTCATATAGGAGATGCGCATTATGCGCGGACAAGCGAACGGTTGCGGTTTACTGTGTTTATTACCACGACAACCGTCTGAGTGTCCGAGTTGAACGTGCTTCTTGTGTATCCTGCTTGTAGCAAATGAAAATAGTATGCATCTGAAGCTGACTGCAGCGCGAGGTCTCTCTTTCCCAGCTCTCTCTCTCTCTCTCTCTGCGTCAGCTCTGGTCAGCGCACGACTGAAAGGAGCTGCGCTTTCAGTTAAAACACAGATATGTTGCTTCTCTAATTTTACATGCAAGTATAGCCGAAATCACAGCACAGCTATTGTCTTTGTCTTATGTGTAGCCTATTTGATTTTATCATATGACGGCTGGATTATAAATCAGGATTTTTGTGCAGATGAACATCTTGGAAGGGAGAGCTGGTTATGTAGCCTAGTCATAATGGGTCGCGTTTCATTCAATATTTCATATTCATCCTGTTGTCTGACAACAGAAACAGAAAAAAATATACCGATGAAAACAGTTTTATTGAGAATTTAGCTGCATCAAAATACAGTATATGGCACAGAATGGCAAACAAATGTAATAATAAATAATAAATGTAAATTTTGCATGTTCAAAAGAAGTTAGCTGCCCTGTCCTGCGAAAATGTAAACAGGTTTGTGTAAGTTAATTGCTCAGTGCAAAGAAAGAGAAGTAATGGGAACCTGGTATTTCTATGTTCTTTTTTTTTCATGTGTCTAATGAACAATTTATAATAGACATGAACAATCTATGACCTTTGAAACATGTCTACTCTTCATGCTCTATGTATGTTAACTATGGTTTCACTAATAATACACATATATTGCATAAAGCATCCATATTTGCCCATGCCCGTGTTGATTAGAGTTTTAAAAACTTGAAAAGTATTAATTTAAGGTACATTTAGAACAGATAAAAATTTAAATTTGACCTGATAAAGTACAGACTATAGAATGAATGTGCATTTTCAATAATCCAGTCTGCAGTTTTTGTTCAGACCAATGCTAAAATCCACCCACATAAACCCATTTAAAATAATATAATAATTTATACTTCTGACTCATCCCTTTTCTTAAAAAAAAAAAAAATGGTTTAAAGGTTCAATTGTGAGGTTTATCATTTTATAATTTATTTAGTTTTTTTGTTAAAACTTGTATCTCAACGTTAAATCAATTGCTATTTCGTGGTCTACAACATGAAAGAATAAAAGTGTCTGCTAAATGAATAAATGTAAATGTAAATGAAAGAATCCCATTATAACATGCAAAATGTAGAAACATTGGACACAACTATGGGGCACTATTGTGCAGCAGCAAGCATCACGACAAAAAAAGGAACCTCAAGGTTGCTCTAGGTAAATTTGAGCAAATGTATAGGGCCCCATTCCTATATTTGCCTGGGGCCCCCAATTCACTAAATCCGCCCCTGCTAATCAGAACCAGCTAGAGAAAATTGTAGGTTGGGAGACACAGACAGCAGCAGGACCGTCAGATTAATCAATCATTACATCACTGGCATAATCTGTCTAAAGGAAATGTGTACAAGCAAAACATATAGACATAAGTTCTTGAACCAACATTTTATTCTCCAATAACAAGTCATTGATATATGCTTTGGAAAATAATATCAAAGTTTGTCAGTGTGCTTACGGCTCTCTCGAAAGCTTAAAAAGCAAAGCCTGCAATCATTAGAATTAGGACATTAGGCCTGCAATCATTAGAATTACATTATAATACTTATCTATTCATCACTCCACATTGAGAAATATTATAATGCATTTTGGCTTTGGCTACAATTACTAATGAATATATATATATATATATATATATATATATATATATTGGATTACATTATCAATACCTTTACAATGCATTATACATAAAGGAACATAGGAACATCCCCCCTTTATGTTTTTATTTCTTAAATATTATTTCAATGATATGAATGTTATCATGTAAATAACATATGCAGATAATATAAAATTAAACACTGTTCGTAAAAGCACAAATGTATGTAAATATGTAATCAATAAATGTAGTAAAGAATTTTTATGTATTGTGTAATATTAAATGTTTTATTATTTGTTTGTATTTTAATTTTATATAAATAAAGTTTGGGAGAATTGTGCTTAATTGTCATGAAATTAATGTAAAAATGTGCAAAAGAAAAAAAAAGTCCTAAACCAGGCTTCATTCATAAATTATAATTATTTATTTCTTTTAGGATTAAAAATGACCCAAATATGTCATGTGTCATGAGGTTTAACAATGCGTTCCTTTTGCCAAGTTTATCCCATTCAAAAATACAATAAATGCAAACACATACAAACATCGATCAAACATGAAACCACAAAACCTGAAAATTAATTTTTGAATGTAACAAGCTGTTATTTAAAATAATAATAATAAATTAAATTCCAAACTGAATCTCTTGCTTATGTTGCTCATCAGTGTCTTTGGCTGCATCTGCCATTTGGTTAGCAGAATGCATTTCATGCAGAAAGACTACATTTTCTTGGAAGATGTTCACGTGGAGTCTACAGGGACTAATGTTTGCGATGATAGGCATGGTAATGAACATGTGTTTGGCTACAGTTCATGTGGAGCTTCATTCCGTTCCACTGGAAGAAGAAAGAGCCGTTACCATCTCAGTCTAATCATCCGAAACACTCGTACCAATGTCTGTCATCTAACAGCTATGCAGACAAGAAATGTGGTAAAACTAGTGTCACATTATGATGAATGGATATCTCAATAGGCATCTGTGAAAAAAAATCTCATGTGCTGCTGCGTCACCCTGTCCTCTTGGAAAGATCTTGTCTGCTGAATAAATTGTCTAGCTGTGCTTGTGGGCAAGAAGGAAGCCTACATTAATACCTGATTGAAACATCAGAATGCTTGACTTTGCTGTGTCTTGAGAAACTGGATACGTCCCAAGCTGCATGAGCTGCTTGCAGAAACAGAGCTGACGTTCACCAGTGACTCACGCTCTCTCTCTCTCTCACACACACACACACACACACACACACGGAACAATGTGCCAATTTCCAGCACAGACGTTTACAGACTCCATGAAATCAGAATTAGAGTTTTGTGGCTTTCAGTGAACATCTGTAAGCTTTGAGGTTGTCTATCATAGTGTACTTCTTAAAAGCTTTTGGCAGGTGGGTCAATGACTAGTAAGCTTGTTCAAGATACCGTAGTGGGTGGGGTGGGGGATAGAAATCTAGTTAAACACACATGCATCAGGTTCTCATGAATGTAATCTTGGCATCGATGTTGGTTTTATATAGTTAAAAAAAGAAAGAAAAAAAAAACAGAAAGAAAAAGAAGTAGTAAAATAAAAAGAGAAAATCATTTTAAGAGAAGTTTTAATATAATGACTGAAAATGTCATATGGTGTAATCATCAAGTATTTTCCTTATTCCTTGAAATCATGTGCATGTATCTTAATTATTTTGCACAAATGTTGTCAAATAAAATAAATATATATTTTTTTAAGGTAAAATGTATTATTTACAAATATCAGTAATTATTGATTCATAATTATTACTTTTTTGTCATGCACCTCATTTTACAACCTGAACTAATCACGTCATTGTCATATTATCTGATTTTTTTTTAAGACTTTAAAATGTAATCTTAAGGTCTTTTTTCCCCCTTTTAGATATTTATAACATATATTGAGGTGTTCTTTACAGTTTTTCTTGATTTTTGCATTTTATTCCTTACCTTCATTATTTGTTTCACCACACCTTGGCTTTTTTATTACTTTAAAATCAAAACTTTTAACAAAAAATATAAAAATGTTATTCAAATTGCAATGTACAATTCGAGTAATTGTATGTATAAATTTAAAATTCACACGCGCACACACACACACACACACACACACACACACACACACACACACACACATACTGTATATATATATTACTAAATTCATAGATTGAGAATTAATATATAACATTAAGTTTTGTCATTTCATGACATTTGTCAAATCTAATATTTAAAAAAGGCTCAGTCATAAGGATCTGCAGAAGACCTATGGTTATTTTTTATGATTTTTGTTTTGTTTTGTAAAGTTTCTGCTTTCAGTTGGTTGCATTGGATTACTTTGATCTGAAGCTTTTAAAAATATTTATAACATTTATTTATGGTTTTAGGACAGTTTACCACCCTGCCATTTTTTTCTGTCCTCATGTTCTAAAAATATTTTTTTTTTTTTTTTTTTTAATCAAGAAATTATTAAAATTGAGTTTTTTCTCAATTGTTTATCACACAAAATGTACATTCAAATCATTGCATGTATTGAATTGTTAATGTATTTTATTTACATTTAAAATTAAATTAATTGCTATATCCAGATCAAATTTGGTCACTCTACTTTACATAATCACAAATCAGAAATTCGACTATAATCATGAACTCAAGAGCCTTTTGTCTTAGGCTTAACTGTGATTAATATAATGCCTTTATTTTGTTCTGTATTCCAAGGACAAAGGAGACATCATCAATATTCCTTCACGTTTCATCAAAATCATCATTGTTTTGCACTAGTTTTGCAAGAAATAACCCTATCATTATATGGAATTACTACTTTCTTTTATCTTGATGCTGTATCCATCTATTTCCAACATAACTGGCCCCTTGTTCACACTCTGTGGAGGTGTTAATTAGTTCCTGCTCTGAGACACAAAGTTGGGGTCAATCCAGCGCGATTTCGGCTGTCGCAGCTTTCCATTGCTAATTTCTTATTCAGTCAGTGGTTTTGTTCTCTGTATAATTACTCTGTCCTTCCATACACTCCGTTTGCTCTTGCCTACTGATTTTAACTTAAAAATTAAAACAGTAAAGCAACAAAAAATGATAGCTGATTTGTTCTGCACACGACACACAATGTTTGAACTGCTATTCACACACTGGCATTTGCTGGCACTCTGACAGAAGCGGGTGGTGAAGCCACATTTCATGTGGCCTGTCCTGTTGTACAAGCCTTTAAACGCTTCTCCTGAGCAGACATTGTGGTTTTTCATGGCAGAAACCTTTGAAGGATTTTCAGAGCACATTTATTCTGTATCACCTACTACTGAACCCCTATTTGATATGTTATTTTTGATGTTAAATGTAAGATGATTACAGATTTGTAATCTGATAGTTACATCACCAATGAATACTTAATGTGTTTACCTTATGATGAGGAAATTGTCCGTTTATCTTCTTTAATTCATTTTATTGGCTTGACAAAGTCAACATGCTATAATTGCACATACTTAGGGTTAGGGTTTTAGCTAAACCTCTAATCTAAGACCAACATTTCTAACTGCAGTTCCCTCAGACTATCATTCTGTCTATTGGTCTGTCTAGATAGCATCTAGCAATACTTTAATAACCACCTAGCAACCACACATAACATCCTAGCAACAAGCCAAAAAACTGTAACAACCATCTTTCAATGCGTAGAAAGATGTAGCAACCAGCTTGCAACTGCCTTCCAACCATTAAGAAAAAAAATGTGGCAACAATTTTGCAACACTTTGAACATCCTAGCAACTTACAAGAAATCACCTAGAAAATCCTAGCAACCAGCTTGAAACTGCCAACCAATCATCTTGGAATGCATAGAAGACCTTAGTAACAACACAGCAACTACCCAACATGTCCTGGAAACCACCTAATAATGCCCACAAACGTGCATATAACACCAATTGAACTCACAATTGCCTGGCAAACCTCCAGTACATAAAAAAAGCCAAGATACTATCAACTTTCAAGGAACCAACTTAAGCAACTACTCAGAAAACCCCAACGACCACCTAGCAGGTACTCAGAATGTCCTAGCAACCACATAGTAAATGCAAGGCAACTACTCATAACACCCTGACAACAAATCAGAACACCATAGCAACCACTTATTAATGCCCTAGAAAACATCTCGGTTACGTATGTAACCCTCGTTCCCTGAAGAGGGAAAGGAGACGTCACGTCGGATGACCGACGAAATTGGGATCTCGCCAGAGAGACCTATCCACTTCGAGTGTAACTAAACGAGCCAATGGACATTGGCATGCGATCATTGCATCCAGCTGCCGCTGATCACAGCGTGAGTATAAGAGGCAGCAGGTGCACCGCATTAATTCATGCTTTCGGCGAGGAGCCGAGCCGGTGACCCGGCAGCTCAGCGGTGGTACAGCGACTGTGGTGACGGGACGTGACGTCTCCGTTCCCTCCTTCAGGGAACGAGGGTTACATACGTAACCGAGACGTTCCCTTTCAGTCACTCCGAGTCACGTCGGATGACCGACGAAATTGGGATCCTTAACAAAGCGCCACAGGAGCTGCCCCTTCCAGTGCCCTGTGTAGGCCTCCTGATCCTTCCTATAAGGCAGACGATAGGACCGGGCTCTACACAGAGAAGGTCAACTACTGTTGTTCCTTGAGCAACCCAAACAGTAGGACTTGGATAACACTGGGAAGCGTGCCCTTCCGCTTGGAAGAGGCACACTGCGGAGTCACCTCCTCCCAGAGGGGGTTAAGTGACATTACTCATGTGAAGTAACCCCGTAGGGCCCTATGCACATGGAAGTCTCGGAGATGGCTTAGGCTGCATCATTAGAGATGGCAGAATGTGGTCTGCCAGGGAAAACACAGCTCTAATAAGCATACCGTGGAATACACATATGGGATCCCAGCAGGGTCTTTCATATGGGCACTAGCCTCACACCAGATTTCAAGAATTCATTGGCTGAAAAGGCCTGGCGCCGGACGCTCCGCCACGTCTGGACGCCGGAGTGCTGGAGGACTCGACAGGGTTTACCTGGTTAAGGAACTCTCTGGAGAATTAGGCGTAAGGACGCCGCAAGCCGACTATGAGCCGGGCCTCTCAGTGCCACTACCCGTTTGAGGTGAGAACACAGGAGGAAACCGGTTCGACACGTAGGCTATAAAACCTAACGAACGTGTTGGGAGTCGCCCAACCCGCAGCTCTACAGATGTCTGCTAGCGAGGCACCACGAGCCAGCGCCCAGGACGATGCGACACCCCTAGTGGAGTGAGCACGCAGCCTGAGCGGGCAAGGCACACCTTGTGCTTCATAAGCCAAGGTGATGGCGTCCACTATCCAGTGGGCCATCCTCTGCTTGGAGAAAGCATTCCCCTTCTGCTGCCCTCCGTAAAAAACAAAGAGCTGTTCTGAGGTCCTGAAGCTCCGAGTTCTATCCACGTACTGTCGCAATGCACGTACAGGACAGAGCGAAGCTAGGGCTGGGTCTGCCTCCTCCAGGGGCAGCGCTTGCAGGTTCACCACCTGGTCCCTGAAGGGAGTGGTAGGAACCGTGGGCACATAGCCAGGCCGGGGTCTCAGTGTTGCACTGGAGTCAGCCGGCCCAAACTCAAGGCACGATTCGTCGACCGAAAATGCCTGCAGGTCCCCCACCCCCTTGATCGAGGCCAACGCAGTCAGGAGTAGGGTTTTCATAGCGAGAAACTTCAACTCGACTGACTGCAAAGGCTCAAAGGGGGATATTTGTAGGGCTCTTAGCACCAATGCCAAATCCCAAGAGGGTAAGGAGGGAGGCCTAGGAGGATTTAACCTCCTAGCCCCCCTAGAAACCTGACGATCAGATCGTGTTTCCCCACCGATCTCCCCTCTACGGGGTGGGTCGTGGTGGGCTGAAATAGCAGCAACGTAAACTTTAAGGGTGGAGGGGGACAGCCTACGCTCCAACCCTTGCTGCAGGAAGGACAGCACGGCTCTGATCGAACATCTCCGGGGGTCCTCACGGTGAGAGGAACACCATTCGACGAACAGGTTCCACTTCAGCGCATAGGCCCGTCTTGTGGACGGTGCTCGTGCTGAAGCAATAGTGAGAGCTACCTCCTGGGGCAGGTCACCTAGAACCTCCGCGTCCCGTCCAGGGACCACACATGGAGTTTCCACAAGTCTGGACGCGGGTGCCGGAGGGTGCCCTGTCTCTGAGAAAGCAGATCCTTCCTCAGAGGAATCGGCCAGGGAGGGGCTGTCGCGAGGAGCTTGAGTTCTGGGAACCAAGTCCTGCTGGGCCAATATGGAGCCACTAACAAGACCTGCTCCTCGTCCTCCCTGATCTTGCACAGTGTCTGTGACGGGACGTGGTTGATATACGCAACGGTCGCCGTGTTGTCCAGAACGTCCTTGCCCTGAAGGCGCCCTCTGAGGCAGCTCAAGGCAAGGCGTACTGCCAGCAACTCGAGGCAATTGATATGCCAACGCAGTTGGGGACCCGTCCATACCCCTGACACTGCGTGCCCGTTGTACGTGGCTCCCCAGCCGGTGGCCGAGGCATCCGTGAATACCACAGCATGCCTGGAGACCTGTTCCAGGGGCACTCCTGTCCGAAGGAACAAATGATCTGTCCACGGGCTGAAGGTCTTGTGGCAGGCCGGTGCAATCTGAACCCGGTGAGTACCGCGTTTCCACGCCCACCTCGGGACTCGGCCATGGAGCCAGTGCTGAAGCGGTCTCATATGGAGCAGACCGGGCGGAACTTCGCCGCAGCTGCAGCCATATGCCCCAGGAGCCTCTGAAAGAGTTTCAGTGGGACCGCCTTCCTGCCTGATAAAGTCTTGAGGCAGTTCAGCACCGACTGAGCACGTACTGGGTGAGGCGTGCTGTCTGGTTGACTGAATCCAACTCCATGCCGAGAAAAGAGATCCTCTGCATTGGCACGAGTTTGCTCTTTCCCCAGTTGACCTGAAAACTCAACTGGCTGAGGTGCCGAAAGGCAGGATCTTGTACTGACATGCACGACCCTCGAACACGAATTGCAGGAATGCCCTGTGTCGCGGTAGGATTGAGTCATGAAAGCGCACGTCCTTCAGGTCGATCGCTGCAAACCAATCTAGGGGACGGACGCACCCGAAAATGCGTTTCCGCGTCATCATCTTGAACGGCAGCTTGTGAAGTGCACGGTTCAAAACTCGCAGATCCAAGATCGGTAGTAACCCACCGCTTTTCTTGGGCACAATGAAGTAGGGGCTGTAAAACCCCAACCTCATATCGGCTGGAGGGGCCAGTTCTATCGCATCCTTCGCTAGCAGGACTGCGATTTCCGCACACAGGACAGGGGCATCAACAGCTTTCACTGAAGTGAAGTGGACACCCCTGAACTTGGAGGGACGCCGGGCGAACTGAATCGCGTAGCCGAGTCTGATGGTCCGCAGGAGCCACCGAGACGGACCGGGGAGCGCTAACCAGGCTCCGAGACCCCGTGCCAGCGGAACCAACGGGCCACAAACGTACCCGCGGTGGGGCAGCGTGGTGGAACACAGGGACCCAGCCCGGGGCCTGTGACGGCAGGGGGCGGGGTCTGGGTGTGTAGTGTAACACTCACCTGATTCCTCCTCGTGTGGAAGGAAACACAGGAACCCGGCTTGAGGCTTGTGACAGCCTGACGTGTGACGACTTGAAGCGGGGACTGGAGTGCTACCGCCCTTACCTGGTTCCATGAATGGGCAGGAGGGGTGCTCTTGGGCAACCACATGCTGCCTGGCGAGAGAGGAGGAGGGAAGCGATCCCGTGATGCACAGCTCGCAACTCTCCCCCTCTCGGGACCCAGAGACCGAGGAAACCGCTCTTAGGTGAAGTTTTGGGTACCGCTGGCTTCCGGGCCAACGGCGGAACAAAAACAAGATACTCCACCCGGCCCTCCTCCGGGGGAGGGAGAGGTGCAGTCACCATCTCCCAATGAGCAGTCTCCTCCCTCTCTGGGTCGCCAGTCTCAGGGCCTCTTGCACTTTGCACAGGTTTGGCGGGGGCCTGGACGGGCTGGGCATCCTGCCTGCAACCGGCTCCACGACGCTGCCTGGTGAAAGGCTGCTGCGGCAGCGTGGGAGCGAAGGCGGCCGCAGGGGGCGCCCATGGCAATGAGCAAGCTGAGGGGCTGCAGCCGGGGTGGAAGCAGCAGGTTTCCTCCGGCGCATGATGTGTTTGAACGCCTCAGTCTGCTTCTGTGCTGCCGAGAACTGCTGGGCAAGCTCTTGACAGCGTCGCCGAAGAGGCCGGTCTGTGACACGGGAGCATTCAGGAACTGTACCTTCTCCTGCTCTTTCATGTCAGCGAGACACAGCCAGAGATGGCGCTCCTGGACCACTAGCGTGGACATCGCACGACCCAGAGAACTTCGTCGCTCGAAGCACGAGGTCCGTCTCAGCACGCAGCTCATGTAGAACCGCCAGGTCGTGACCACCCTCGTGCAGGTCTCTCAGGGCTTTGGCCTGGTGGACCTGCAGTAACGCCATGGCGTGAAGGGCAGAAGCCGCCTCCCCACAGGCTCTATAAGCACTGCCAGTTAGACCTGACTAATACCTACAGGCCCGTGAGGGGAGACACGGGTCACGCGGCTGTTGGACACAGTTGCATGGCCACAGACCGCTCCACCAAGGGGATGCCCGCGTACCCCAAAGCGGCTCCACCGTCGAGGGTGGTGAGGGGGGAGGAGCTACAAGATTTGTTTCAGGCAGTGAAAGGTGCCTTCCACGATCTTGTGAGCTCCTCATGCACTTCCGGGAAGAATGGCACCAGAGGGGGGCGCTGAGAACCAGCGCGACCCCCACCGAGAAACCACTCGTCCAGCCTCAAAGGATCGGGAAGCGGTGGACTTTTTTTTTTTTTTTTTTCACACGAGCCCGACATTCTCGGTGGCCCGGGAAAGCATAGCCGTCATCTCTGGGTCTGGCTCGGACAACGCTACCACACCCGAAGGGGGCAACGCAGCCGGGTCGTCATCCCAGGAGAGAGGGAGCTCGCCCTCCGATGCAGCGATCGACATCTGGTCGTCAGGGGAAGCACCGAAGGAAACGGGCGGTGTACCCCGTTCTGCAGATGTCCCAGCCCGCTCCAACGGCAACCCCACCGGCTGCGGAGCGCTTGAGGGGTGAGGAACTCCTCTTGGGAAGCCCTCACCGTGACCCTCAATCACCTCTGACTCCCCCGGATGCAGCGCCGTCCCGGGTGCCAGGACGAACGCTGAATCGCAGCAGAGGCAGAGGGACTCCGCCATGTTTGACACAGCGGAGTCTATACGCAACTCCGAGATGTCCCCCTTTCTTTTTCTTTTTTTTTTTCTTTTGAAGAAGAACATGAACCATCCACAAAAGCTTCCTCAGCGTGCTGAATGCCCAGACACGTGAGGCAGCGATCATGACCGTCCTGAGCGCCAGGAAACGACCACACTCAGAAACGCACGGGTGATAAGACAGCTTTAAAAAGACGCGATCACCCGTGAAACTCTTTTAGAGAAATTGCTCTTTCAGAGAAATGCTCTTTTAGTGCTGAAGCACGCAGGGGAGCTGGCCACCGCACACTCCTGGTGTGACTGTCAGCAGGAAGATGATCTCCCGCACGACGTGACCACCACTGCTGTGCCGTAACGCCCGCACTCGTTCGCCTAAAATCACATGCTTGAATGACTGGAGGCCCGTTGCTCTGACACCCATCTTCAGCAAGTGTTTTGAGAAACTCATCAGAGACTACATCTGCTCTGTGCTGCCTGCCTCACTGGATCCGCTGCAATTTGCATATCGCAGCAACCGTTCCACAGACGATGCTATTGCCTTCACCCTGCATACTGCTCTCTCCCACCTGGAAAACAAGAATGCCTATGTGAGGATGCTTTTTGTGGACTACAGCTCCGCATTCAATACCATAGTGCCTGCCACACTGGTTGCGAAACTCCAGAATCTAGGACTAAACAGATCTCTGTGCAGCTGGATCCTGGACTTTCTGACAGGCAGAAGTCAGGTGGTCAGAAAGGGCAACAACACTTCATCTCCGCTGACCCTCAACACTGGTGCTCCGCAGGGCTGCGTTCTCAGCCCACTCCTGTACTCCCTGTACACACATGACTGTACAGCCACACACAGCTCCAACGTCAAATTCGCTGACGACACAACGGTGATAGGCCTGATCACTGACAACGATGAGACGGCCTACAGAGCGGAGGTGAGTACCCTGACTAAATGGTGTCAGGAGAACCACCTCTCACTCAACATCGACAAGACCAAGGAGCTGGTGGTGGATTTAAGGAGACAGAGCAGAGAACACACACCCATAACCATCGACAAGACACCAGTGGAGCGGGTAAACAGCTTTAAGTTCCTCGGTGTTCACATCACCGAGGATCTCACATGGTCCACTCACACAGATGCAGTGCTGAAGAAGTCACATCAACGCCTCTTCTTCCTGAGACGGCTGAGGAAGTTTGGAATGAGCCCCAGCATCCTCAGATCATTCTACACCTGCACTGTGGAGAGCATCCTGACCGGCTGCATCACTGCCTGGTTTGGAAACAGCACCGCTGGCAACCGCAAAGCTCTGCAAAGGGTTGTGCGAACTGCCCGCCACATTGTTGGAGGTGAGCTTCCCTCCCTCCAGGACATCTACACCAGGCGGTGTATAAGGAAAGCCCGGAGGATCACCAATGACTCCAGCCACCCGTCCCACAGACTGTTCTCTCTGCTGCCCTCAGGAAGACGTCTCCGCAGCATCCGATCCCGCACTAGCCAACTGAGGGATAGCTTTTTCCCTCAGGCTATCAGGCTAATGAACAGCCAGAACTAATACACCTTACAGCACACTCCCACTTTACAATATGCCACGCACTGCACTTTAACTCCACAGTTCAAACTGGACTACACGTACACACTGCACAAATACAACAATCTATCTGCTACCACTGGATACCATCCAATGCACATCCATGACATTTGTGTATCCAGCTTATGTACAATCTACTGCACCTTTGCACATTACTGTGTATGTATATATGTGTACATAATGTAGAATGTGTACATACGGTGTATAATGTGTATTGATAACTGTAAGTATGTCCAACAGTACACTATGTGTACTGAGTACATTTAAGATTAAGATTATTTTTATTTGTCACATACACAATTACATAGAGACTATATAACCAGTAGTGAAATGTATTCTCTGCATTTAACCCATCCTAAGTGAACACACACCCAGAGCAGTGGGCAGCCATGTTACAGCGCCCGGGGAGCAGTTGGGGGTTCGGTGCCTTGCTCAAGGACACCTCAGTCGTGGTATTGAAGGAGGATACTCCCTCAACAATCCCTGCCGGACCTGAGATTCGAACCCACAACCTTCCGATTACAAGTCCGACTCGCTATCCATTAGGCCACGACTGCCCCTCGTATGTGTATGTATGTGTATATTGCACATTGTCATCTGTATAAGTCTGTAAGTATGTAATGGTACTGTCTATATGTTAATTGTTTCTGCACTGTATGGAGCACGCTCTCAAGAATTTCACTCATCAAGGCACATGTGCTGTGATGATGTGACAATAAAAGTGATTTGATTTGATTTGATTTAATAACACCATAGAAGGTACCTACCAACAGCCCAGCAACCACCTTGCAACAATAAGAACGCCATAGCAACCCACTTGCAGCTGCCTAGCAACCAGCCAGAACGCCCTCAAAATTGTGTAGAAATCACCCAGAAAACCTTGCTACTCATTACACTCTGGCCACCAATCAAAACACCACAGCAACCATCTATTAATGCCCTAGAAAGCACCTATAACACTCTAGCAACCACTATGAAATAACACTATAAAATACCAACCACTATGCAACCTGCTGCAACACCCTCACAGTTGTCTAGAAACCAGCCAGAAAATATTAGCAACCAGGTTGCAGCTGCAGTTCCCTGGCAACCATCTAGAAAAACCTAGCAACCATTTTGCAACATCTAGAACGCTCTAGCAACCGACTATAAAACATAAAAAATAAACAATAATAAAAAACCCTAGCAACTACCCAAAATGTCCTAGCAACCACCTAGTAAGTGCAAAGCAACCGCTCATAACACCATGGCAACCAATAAGAACACCTTAGAAACCACATATTAATGCTTTAGAAAGGTCCCATGCAACACCCTATAAAACAATAACTGGCTTGCAACTGCCTGGCAACCACCCAGAAAAAACCTAGCAACTACTTTGCGAGATCTAGAACACTCTAGCAGCTGAATAGAAAACATAAATAAATAAATAATAAACACCCTTTCAGCTACCCAAAATTGCCTAGCAACCACCTAGTATTATTATTATTATTATTATTTAGTCATTTAGCAGACGCTTTTGTCCAAAGCGACTTACAAATGAGGGCAATAGAAGCAATCAAACCAACAAAAGAGCAACAACATGCAAGTGCTATGACAAGTCTTGGTTAGCATAACGCAATACACGTAGCAAGGTATTTTTTATTTTATATATATATATATATATATATATATATAAAGAAAACAAGTAGATAGAATATAGAAAAAATATATATATTTTTTTTTTTAAGAAACAAGTAGATAGAATAGAAAAAAGACAGCTAGTGTTAGTTTTTCAAGAAAAGCTAGCAGTTAAAGAATAAATATGCAGTTGATAGAGGGTCAAGTGTATGTGTTTTTTTTTTAATAAAAAGAAGAGAGATAGATACAATAGAATTAGAATAGAGGGTGCTAGAGTTAGAGGGTCAAATAAAGATGGAAGAGATGTGTTTTTAGCCGTTTCTTGAAGATGGCTAAGGATTCAGCTGGTCGGATTGAGTTGGGCATTCCACCAGGTGGGAACAGTTAATGAAAAAGTCTGTGAAAGTGATTTTGTGCCTCTTTGGGATGGCACAATAATGCGTCGTTCACTTGCAGAACGTAAGCTTCTAGTGGGCACATAGGTCTGAAGTATTGAATTTAGGTAAAGAGGTGCAGAGCCAGAGGTGGTTTTGTAGGCAAACATCAATGCCTTGAATTGTTATGCGAGCAGCTATTGGTAGCCAGTGCAAATTGATGAACAGAGGTGTGACATGCGTTCTTTTCGGCTCATTAAAGATTAACCTTGCAGCTGCATTTTGGATTAATTGTAGAGGTTTGATGGAATTGGCTGGAAGACCTGCCAAGAGAGCATTGCAATAGTCAAGTCTGGACAGAACAAGAGCTTGAACAAGGAGTTGTGTTGCATGTTCCGAAAGAAAGGGCCTGATCTTCCTAATATTGTATAAAGCAAATCTGCCGGACCGGGCAGTTTTAGCAATGTGGTCTGAGAAATTCAGCTTATCATCAATCACAACTCCAAGGTTTCTGGCAGTCTTTGAAGAAGTTATGGTAGATGAGCCTAACTGGAAGGTGAAATTGTGATGAAGTGATGGGTTTGCTGAAACAACAAGTAGTTCTGTCTTAGCTAGGTTGAGTTGAAGGTGATAGTCCTTCATCCAGCAAGAAATGTCTGTTAGACATGCTGAGATGCGAGTAGCTATCGTCGGATCATCAGGATGGAATGAGAGGTAGAGTTGAGTGTCATCAGCATAGCAGTGATATGAAAAGCCATGTTTCTGAATGACAGAACCTAATGATGCCATGTAGACAGAGAAGAGAAGTGGGCCAAGAACTGAGCCCTGAGGCACCCCAGTAGCTAGATGTTGCGACTTGGATACCTCACCTCTCCAAGATACCTTGAAGGACCTATCTGAGAGGTAAGACTCAAACCACTGGAGTGCGGTTCCTGATATGCCCTTTTTCAATAGGTTAGACAGGAGGATCTGGTGGTTGACCATATCAAAAGCAGCGGACAGATCCAGCAAAATAAGTAATGAAGACTTGGAAGCCGCTCTAGCAAGTCTTAGGGCTTCAACAACTGAGAGCAAGGCAGTTTCGGTCGAATGTCCACTTCTGAAGCCAGACTGGTTGCTGTCAAGGAGGTTGCTCTGTGTTAGAAAGGCAGAGACTTGGTTGAAAACAACTCGTTCAAGTGTTTTTGCAATGAAAGGTAGAAGGGAAACCAGTCTATAGTTCCCTAAAAGAGAAGGGTTAAGTGGGTTTCTTAAGAAGTGGGGTTATACAAGCCTGTTTAAATGCTGAGGGAAAAACTCCAGTGTGAAGGGATGTGTTAACGATGTGAGTGAGTGCAGGTACAACTGCAGGAGAAATGGCTTGAAGGAGATGAGATGGAATAGGATCAAGCGGACAAGTAGTAGGATGACTGGAAAGGATGCGTTTAGAGACTTCTGCCTCAGAGAGTGGAGAGAAGGATGTGAACGAGTGTATGTTTGCTGGTAAGATGTGTTTGACAGTTTGTGGTGTGGAGAATTGTGCAGTGAGGTTTGTAATTTTATTAATGAAGAATGTGGCAAAGTCGTCAGCAGTTAGAGTTGATGAAGGAGGGGTAGGAGGAGGACAAAGGAGGGAGGAAAATGTTTTAAAGAGCATGCAAGAGTTAGGTGAATTGTTAATTTTGTTGTGATAGTATGTCCTTTTAGCAATGGAGACATTATCAGAGAAGTCAGAGAGGAGTGATCGATATAAATTAAGGTCAGTAGGATTTTGTGATTTGCGCCATACCCTTTCTGCAGCCCTGAGCTTAGAACGATGTTCGCGGAGAACGTCAGATAGCCAAGGGGCAGAAGGGGTGGTACGGGCTGGCCTGGAAGATAAGGGGCAGAAAGTATCTAAACAAGACATCAGAGTGGAACAGAAAGTATCAGTAGCACTGTTAGCATCAAGAGATGATAACTGTTTAGGGGGAGGAAGCGAAGATGAAACCATAGCAGATAGCCGGGAGGGTGAGAGTGAGCATAAGTTACATCGAAAAGTGACATGTGGAGGGGTATGTTTTGTTTGAGGAATCATGTTGAGGTTAAGAGTGAGGAGGAAGTGATCCGAGGTGTGCAGTGGAGTAACTAGCACATGTTCAGTGGAGCAGCGTCGTGTGTAAATAAGGTCCAGTTGGTTGCCTGATTTGTGAGTAGCCGTAGTTAACACTCTCTTGAGATCAAAAGAGGCAAGTAGAGTGTGGAAGTCTGCAGCCTGGGGTTTATCTAGGTGGATGTTGAAGTCTCCAAGTATAACTAAGGGAGTACCATCCACAGGAAAGGTTGAGAGCAACACATCTAATTCTTCCACAAAGTTACCTAGTGGTCCTGGAGGTCGATAAACAACTACAAAATTAATTTTAGAGGGTAGGTAATAGTAACCGAATGTGATTCAAAGGAGCTGTTGATACTCAGAGATGGTAAAGGAGCAAATTTCCAATTATTAGAGATGAGCAGACCAGTACCTCCACCTCTTCCAGTCAAACGGGGGGTATGGGAAAAGGAGAAGTTATTGGAGAGTGCAGCAGGTGTAGCATTGTCCTCTGGTTTGATCCAGGTCTCTGTCAGGGCCATGAGGTTTAGTCTTGAATGACTAGTAATGGAAGTAATGAAATCAGCTTTGTTGACAGCAGACTGACAATTCCAGAGACCAATAGAAAAAGAAAGTAGTGTATTAGCAGACATAGGCAAAGTGCGCAGGTTGTTAGGATTGTGCTGCCTACAGTGTGTGATGTGTGGTTTGCGAGTGGTAGTGATAGTAGTGATCTGAAAACACATAGTAAGAATTGGTTATAAAAACTAAAACTTAAACAGAAGTGAAGCCAGGTGTAGAAAAGAGGATAAATCAAAAGTATAAAGATAAATTGATACTTATATCCCTTGCAGGTGTCCCTGCCCGGTGGAGTCGCACGGTAGAGTCGATGGTCTTTACACTCTTTGGTCTTCACACTAGGAGGGCTTCACACGACAGCTGCCGCGGTATAATAACCTTTTTATACCCGTCTAACAAATCACTAATTGAATTCAGCTGGCTCACATTTAATGTTCCAGCTGTTCAATCTCCTGCTTCCTTGATTCAATATGTAATTTATGGAAATAATTGTGGGTTAGTTGCACATTAAATTCTTGCTGAATAGGCTTATTATTGCCGACTGCGGCTCCCTGCTGTGATTATTGATCCATTTGAGTTAATATTTTTCATTCACAAATCTATTTGAAGATGGCTGCATACTGTGCCTGGCTCTTAATGAGCTTTTTTGCTGTTTCGAGGCTCATTAACACTCTGTTGGCATCGGGGAGACATGCAGGATATTAAACTAATTGTCCAAGAGTGTCGTTCTGGCCTCCAACTTTCCTTTCCAGTTCTTTGTAATGAGAACTCAGCAGTGCCAATTTCATTGACCCTCTCATGCTTCGTATTTACAACGAGATTGTCACTAATTGCCAATTTTCTGTTTCATTGCTTTGTGATCAACAAAGGTATTGTTGTGGCATGTCACAGCGAATTTAACTGTTTGCTTTTGAAAAGCGTAACTTAATAAAACAGACGGTTGGGGGGACAAGAATCATGACATGATACCGGCTGTATTCAAATCTGCATTACTTAAGATAATCCAATGAGAATCCACATTCTGTGTATACAGTACTCTTTCTTATATTTTATGGCTGGCTGACCATATCAGGATGTGGGGAGAGGAAATCGCGCTTTGATAGCTTAGCCAAGTTGGCTCTGGACTATAGACAGCAACTTTTTTGGAGTAAAGTTGAGACTAAATCACTGAAGTAGATCTGTAGAGACGATAAATTTTAGGTTAGGAATGTAACATCTAGTGTAGTTGTGGGAAAGGGTGACTATCTGGCTGGCAGGCTTGAGGAAGAAGAAAATATTGTAGGTCTGCTGTTGTACACGTAGAGTTAAGGACAGGGCTTGAATCAATCGGTTCACTCCGAGCAGAATAAATATGTTAACGTTTCTGTTCCTGCATTCCTCTGTATTATTACCCTTCCGAAACCGGTTTGAGTAGAAAAAATACCGGTTAATAATGTTATTTTTTTAACTTTTCCTGCCTATAATAATAATAATCAAAGTCAAGTCAAACTCAAAGTCTGCTTTATTGTCAATTCTGCCACATGTCCATCACATAAATATATTACGTTTCTACAATATATAAATATATTGTAGAAACTTAATTTCCTGTAAAGCTGCTTTGCAACGATTGTATCGTAAATAGCGCTATACAAATAAACTTGAATTGAATTGAAATACATACAGAGAATTGAAATTGCGTTACTCTCAGACCCTTGGTGCATAAGGATAAAACTAAACACAGTAGAATGTAAAAATACAGATAAATACGTATTAAATCTATATATAAAATACAAACTATACAAATACAAATAAGGACACTGTAAATATATATATATATATATATATATATATATATATATATATATATATATATATATATTAATAATATTAGTACAGCGTTTTCTTTACTCAAAAAAAATAAAAATAAATAAAAAGCAGGAAGAGATCTGGTATCTTCAGAACGGCTCTGGGTATCTTAACCTGCTGCGCTTAGTAATTGCCAATAGAGTATCATCTTTTCTTGATTTTGGCCAAATGTAGGCTACTAAACAAAATTTTTAAAAATCTGTTAATGCTTTAAAGACATTGAATATTTTTTTTTAAGATATTTAAAAATGTTTAAATGTTAAAATATTTATTTAAATATTAAAAATGTGTCCAGGCTATGTAAACGTCAAGCCAAAAACAAATTAATTTAAGGTGAAACTGATGCCTACCTCTCTCATTCGGCATGAATGCAAATGTTTTCATATTTGTGATGTATCTGGATGCTAAAATATAATTTATTATGTAATAGGCTTTGTAGCCTACTTCACTTGCATCAACATAAAACATCACATCGTCACATTTGCATAGGCCGTACTACTTGAATTCGTGATTGGTTGATAGCAAATTTCAAATATTAAATGGAACGATAAAATAACGTTATTAACTGGTTAATGGCCATTTAAAATTTTCAATTCTGTTCGGAACTATTAAATTTGATTTTGTTTCTGGCTCTGTTCCTGTCAAAATTTCGTATGCTTCATGTTTTTGTTTTCGTTCCTTGAACCGGTTCAGAGCCTTGGTTAAGGATATGTGGCATTTTGTGTGTACTCCATAACAGTTAGCATAGCGCTGCTAGCATCTCACTTTCAAATAGATGTTTGACTCAAAATGCCATGTGAATTGAAGGATTGTTTGGTTATTGTCTCCAATATTTGTTGAGGAAAATGTGTGTTCACCATTCAGAGTCATGCTAGTTGGTTTTCATTTTCTCTTGTTCTCTTTAGCGAACAATTTCACAATATTTGTAATACTAGCCAGCATGCAATCAAGAGAACTAGCAAATTATTTTTCACCCTTCAATGCTGTTGTTAGTATTCTTTCTGGGAATATATACTATATTATTCACTGTACTGGTAGCTCATGCTTGTACAAAAACAATTTTGTACTTATTAAAAAATTTTGAATGCAATTTTTTGACAAGTAAAGGCCTGATCACACCAAAAATTATAACTAAAAATGATAACTATACAGATATAGTTTTAAAAATCTTTCTAAGTTTTAAAGCGTAGTTCACACCACAACTATAACAATAATGGCACAGGAATGATATGATTGGATTCACTTTCAAAACTATTTTTACAGCTTTCAATCAAAATCTACTCGACTTTAAAGAGTGCAGTAACTGCAGTGTGTACTTATAATAAAGAGAAGGTTATATACTCTAATATAATGGTCATGAAAGCAATCTTTAAAATTATTGTTCTTTGTGTGAACGGGCCTTAAGAATGAGAAATTAGGCTTATTGATTATATATGTGCAGTTCTATATCATCTGGCCTTGGTACTGAGGTTTTTGAAAGCATTTCATTAGCATATTTTATCTCTATGCAAATTTTTTTACTTAAAATATTTATGTATACTCAGTATCTGCTGCTTGCAAAAAGTTATTTAATAGTATTTAATGGCTGTCAATGGAGAATTATGCTTTTTAGAACCAGATGGTAGGTATATATGTAACAGTATCTACTAACAGGGGCTAATAGGCTTTCCTGTAGCTCAAATAGTAGAGCATGGCGCTAGCAACACCAAGATCATGGGTTCGATTCCCAGGGAAAGCAAGAGCTGATAAAATGTAAAAACTGTAACTTGAATGCAATGTAAGTCGCTTTGGATAAAAGCATCTGCTAACTGCATAAATGTAAATCTAAATGTAATTGGATAATGCTAACTAGCCAAATCTCGACACTTTGGTATAGTAATATATCACTGCACCACTTACTACATTTTAGATAGTATGAGAACATTTTTTAGTTGTTTAACCAAACTCTAAAAGTGTGGTCACATTTAACGTTGCTCAGCGAAATTTTGTGGGTGAAGTCCAGTAATTTTAGTAAGAATCATCACAATTGGGAGTTTTGCGTGAGGGCGAATATGCTTGTGTTCAAGCTTTGATCAACAGAGAACTGCTTGGTTTGACATCTTGAAAACGTTTGATATTAAAATTATTCCATAAAACAACTTTTTTTTAAAGGTACTGCATGCTAATTTGCTATGTTGACACCTCAGCCTTTTGAGAAGCCATTAATAAGTGTTTCCTGATGCCTGACGGATTTGTGAAATGCTTAATTACAGTAACAAGCCCTTGTGGTGATCAAGGCATCTCAAATATTAGCTCTACAGCTCCTTTATGTGTAGGACTTCCTTCTTACTGTACTGTGTACAGTCATGCCAGCAGGAATTAATCGGCATCTCTGCCCCCTGTTTCTTCTTGAAATCCATCTGTATTTCTACAAGCCTTCTTTATTTATCAATTTCTTCATGTTAAGCTCCATGGGGACTGGAGACATCTGCTGCGTACACTTTGAAGATGCCCCTCTTGGCTCAATTATTAACAGGGCTGCGGCCTCATTTGCATTCGGTGGCATGGAAAGTGCATCGCTAAAAGGTGGTGGAGAGAATGCTTGCAAGCTGCGCTGTTTGATAAATAAAATATATTATGATAATGACGCTTACAGAAATGGAAGATCCGACTGGAGATAAGTTGTTCTCTGTATTCACACCTGTAGAGAGAGGAAGTCAGATGTTTGCTAACGCATTCACATATACTGAAGCATGTAAAAAGATACGCCCTTGAAACCCACCAACGCTCGATGGGATCTGAACTTGCTCCATGGTAACTAGTATGTGCATGTCTGGTCAGTGGCTCAGGAGTCAGTGGGAGGCTTGAGACAATGTGGACAAGGTGGAGGTTGAGGTCATCTATCAGCTTTTTGATCTTATTTCAACTCTAGTACTTTGGAGCGACCCCCTATGTTCTTAAAAGTAGAAGTTCAGCTTACCCTATGGAAGCTTCTTTCCGAAGTAATTCTGACTTTATATGTAATATTGTAACTTTAAATCTTGTATTTGTAACATTTATTTACTTTGTAGTGGCAATGATTGTTCTGAATACCTTAGTATCTTTTTCCTTAGTTCAGAGTACCTTAAATGTTTGGGTATGTTTATGACAATGATGTACTAAAAAATGAAAACATTTTTGCTTTACGTTTTTGAAAAGGTTTGCATAGACGACAACATTGTCAAAATGATCATGAAACGGATCTCCAAAACACGACTAAAAATGCTGCATAATTCATGCAAAGCCAGTAGTTGGTGATGTTACTTTGTAAAGAAACAATATTTCCTGCGCACATATGCATTCTTCAAGTACTTGCACATACCTATATACTCAACATGTAATATGTGTGCACATGACAAGTGCGTTTTCACAAATTCAAATTTTTGTAGTTTACACAGATATGACTTGCACTTGCAGTTTGAATTTTTCAGTCTCCTAAAACACTGTTGTCATGTTTTCACTGTTGTAAAAGAATAGGTAAAAAGAATGAAAGGTTTTCATTTTTTAGTTGAAAATGGTGTTGTGTAAATGCCCTTTAACTGGAATATATATATATATATATATATATATATATATATTTATGGAATTAAGATGCTATCATATTTATTATTGTTCTGTGAATTTTCAATGGCAAAAAACATTTATTTCAATTGTAATCCATGAGACTGAGAATTTGGTGCAAGGGTAAAAGACTTCCCCAAGATTTTGCAACGGGTTCAAGTTGGTTACACATATTGGCCACACTGACAAGCAGAAAGTTGCTTGGTTTAAAAGTGACTTCTGTGTGAGCTGTGCTTCATAAACAATGGACCTTTTTACTAATGTGGCTACACCTTTAAAGAGAAAATTCTAGTAAAAAAACAAAAACAAAAAAAAACTGAATTGAGCAAAACTCAATTTAAGTACAGTTAGATATCTGAACTCAGTTGAATCTCTTGCAATTGGCATTTGTAAGTAAGCTTTTTAACTATTTTAATTTACAGTAGCCTTAAACAAAACATAAAATACCAGTTTGAAAAACATTGGTGTATAAACACTTCCTAGGGAAACTGATTTCAGACAGACTTCCAAAGCACCATATTGCCATGTCTAATGATCCAATGAGCTTTGGAGATAACCAAGCAAATATTTTTTGACTACAGATTTTCCGTCTAGGTAGAAATTGAGTCTGCTCCATTAAATGCCATTTTTATTGTTTTCACCAAGGACACATCTATACAATCTTCAAAATCCGACCAGATGACGGCATCTTAGTAGACATCTTAACAGCTAACATTAGATTCCGACATGCCAGCTGGCTTTCCTGCCTCCTTATAATTCTAGCAAGGCATGCTGGGAACTGGAACCCCACCCCCGCTCAGCTTCAACAATGCTACGTTACACATTTTAAATTAGCAGAGAACTAAATTAAAGTACATAATTACATGGACTGATGATGCTAGATTAAAAAAAAAAAAAAAAAATCTTCCATGAAGTACATCAAGGTCATTTCAATTCAATTCAATTCAAGTTTATTTCTATAGCGCTTTTTACGATACAATCGTTGCAAAAAATGTCATTTATCTTCATGTTCATCCAGTTATAGCCAATAAAAATTAGTCACATAGTCTGAACATAATTTTTTTTTTTACTAATTTAAATTAATTGATATAGTAAATTAAGTTCAAGGTTCTTAAGGTGGTTATATGTTGTTGTTTTTTTTACTTTACATTTCTTGGTATTTTCAGTTCAACATAATGCCTTTTGGTTCCTCTAATGCACCATTACATTAAGAGTTTTCTAAAACTAGAAAATAAAATGTTATTTTTAGGACACAAACACACTCTCATGCCAATTCATAACAATTTTACATTTTGGCAAATTGGTGGTGAATTTGTACAAATGTATGGGTTTTTGTACAAGCAGCAGGATTTAGGTTTAGGTGTAAATATTCATGCTTACTTTTTTCTAAAAATCCTACATTTTAATATGAATCAAATTGTGCAACTAGTAAAATACAATATAAGTTACATTTTTAATGAGATCGGCCCATAACAGTTATCCAATTGCATTAGGTTAAAAAATCTCTTAGCTGGGACCATTACCAGAGCAAAGATTTGAGTCTTTGCTACACCTTACTGATAAGTAATTTAATTGGTTCTGCTGGCCCATGTGAGCTTCTCGTCATGGGGGTCTTTGAGCTGTCAATCATTAGTGTAATAATGGGGCAAAAGGGTGAGGGTGGAGTCAGGTTAATGAAGGACTAACGAACAATCAGCCAGGAAGTCTTTCCTCCTGATACCTGGTGTTTCAGGAATCAAGCCCAGATGTTTTGGAGGAAAAGGGTCTTGGGGAAGTGCTGACTCCTAAAGGTCACACACAGCCAGCATTTTTACTCCTCATTGTGCACAGCTGCGGCTACGATCTACCTACTTTGACCCTTGAACCCTGACCTTGTTGTAGCCCTCTCTAAGAATGTGGGGCTATTGGTTACTAGGGGTCTTTTTCTCAAGTTTTGCTCCCAGGCCATCTAAATCATTGATGATAAATGGTACTAAGTTAACCTATCTACCCATCTATAAAAAGTAGAGATTTTTTCAATGAATATTAGAGGTTGTCCAATAACACTGAATAAAAACAGGATCTCAAATGAGATAAACTGAGAGACAAATGAAACATGAGAGTTTTTAGTAAAAATGAACCTCTGGTTTAACATTGTCAGCCTCTAGTACTGCAGTATTAATCCACTCTAGCGCTCAATGTGAAATATTACTCACATTTAATAAGATGTGGAGGAAAGTAAGTGAACTTTATGAAAAAGGAAACTCTATCCCGCATGATAAATTTCTCTCTGTGAATGCCAGAAACAGAATGAGGAAGTCTGTGGTAGTAATGCGTTAAAAGGTTGTTAGAAGTGTGCTCTATGCTGAAGCCTGGAGTTAAAAAGCATTGAAAGTTGGAATGAGAATGAATGTGAACCAGCCTATTTGCCCTGATCTGCATCCATCCAGTCTTGATAAAGTACAGAGACACTTTATCCTGGCAGTCAACTCTGATATGTTTTCCTGGAGAATATGTGAGAGATTCAGAAGAATGGTGACATGAAGATCTGTGTCTGATCAGTAAAAACAGCATACTTTCACCCAGCATCTGATGTTTAAATTAGAAATAAATACACAGAGGTTTTGTCGGTGCAGATTTATTCATTTATTCAAAAAAATATGAGAATATTTAAAATTTCTGAATGAAAAATAATTTGGACATTTTTGAGGGGAGCATAAAGTAAAAAAAAAAAATCTTGAAAAGATCCAGAAGTTTTTTTTTGCCATTTTTGTCATGTGGTGAAACCAGCAAAATCATGTGATTTACACAGAAGATATGCAGGAAAATTATTTTAAAATACTGTATGAAATAATTTGACCCTTTATGACAAGGCAAGGATAATTTAAGTTTTAAAGTGTCAAGTGGTGTGACTCTAAAAATACTGATAATAATGAATTAATTAATAAAAAAAAATCTTGACTAGAAAAGCATAAAGTCATAATGAACATAAAAAAATCATTGGAAAAAAAATGCCATTTTGTCACGTGGTTCGACTTGCAAAGTCATTTTGTGCAGCCAAGCTGTAAAAAAAAAAAAAAGTCTCAAAATATAAGATAATTTGACCCTTTGAGACAAGGAAAGATTAGTTTAGGTTTTAAAATGTCAAGTGGTGCGACTCTTTTAGATGATAATAATGTTTTTAATTTCTGAATTAAAATTAATTTTGTAGGGGATCAGGTGACCCTTCGACGGTGATGCAGGCTTAGTCTTTCGCTCTGCTCACTTTGCCACATATTGTGTGATCCTGTCAGTAAAATTTAAAAAACTCTGCATTGAACCCATCATGAGTGCTTTGGCAGACAAAGGGGATCGGAAAAGAGAGATTGAGCAATCACAAATGAAGAAAAAATTCAGAGATTCCACCATCTCCAGAGAGAACCTCGACGATGCTATTGCTAATGGTGTTAAGCTAGCACTTAAAGAACAGCAAAGCACTTTGCATTCGGTTGTGAATTCGGCAGTAAGAGATGCGATGGACTCGATGCTGATTCCAGCATTGCGCAAACTGCGAGAGGACATGCAAGCGACCAACAAGTCTGTTAAAGAGCTAAGAGAGGAGTTTGAGGCCATAGTTACCACGGCGAAGCAGACACGTGACCGCGTTGATTCTGTTCAGGCAGATACACGTGAGGATAGAAGGACAGTCACGGACTTAAGAAATAAGCTGGAGCGACTCACCGAGAAGATGACGGGTATTGAAGAAGGCAGGAGGAACAATGTTCGTCTGGTGGGGTTGCCAGAGGGAACGGAGGGTACCAATGCAGCTAGTTTCCTCAGAGTTAATCTTTCCAAGTGGATTCCTTCCTTGAGGGGCCGTGACATTGAGATTGATCGGGCGCATCGCGTGTATGACGGAGGGAGGGGCTCCAATCGGCCGCGCACTCTCATCTTCCGTGTACTAAGATGGCATGACAGATCGGAAATCCTGAAAGGTGCCAGGCAGGCTTATCCGGTGAAATGCGCACAGGACAATGTCACACTTCTATTTTTTTCCAACTTTAGTCCAGCTACAACGATCAGGAGAAAGGCATTTAATCCGTTTTGAAGAAGATAACAGCGCTTGGTCTCCAGCCCTTCCTCATCTATCCGGCGGTAATTAAACTACGGCACAAAGGGTAACAGAAGAGCTTCGATTCCCCTCAGAAAGCGGAGGATTTTATCAGCTCCCTGTCTCAGCAGCAGACGTATGCCGATGCTCTGCGGGGGGGCGTCGGGGGAACAGCGGCTGCTGTTTCTCCGGCCCGGCAGGAGGGGCTTGTTGGCCGGGATGGAGGCGGTCCTAGCTGCCCAGGGGGGGATGGTGGCAGGATGGACACTTGCTAGACCTGTTTTTTGCTTTTTCTTCTCCCCTCTCTCCTACTGGGATATTGTCCCTATACAGTATATCCGGTACAACGATCTCGTTGCTGGTAAGACTGACACTTTTTTTTTTTCTTTTGGAGGGGACTAATGGAGAGTAGGTTTAATTAAAAATATTTTTTTTTTTTGGCTGTGTGAGCCTTTCGGGAGACATGTCTTGCGTTGGAGTGGATCGGTCACGAACCATCACTATTTTTTGTTGCTCAGTCAGACCTATGTTCTCGGTAATGTGCGTTCTGAATTGTTCCTTGTTTATGGTTGTCAGTTGTTCATGTTTTTATGTTATTTTTATTTTTTACAACAGACATTTATACTTTTATTTATTTTACCTTATTTTAAAGGGATTTTTCATCTAGGAGGTTTGGTATCTAAAATGCACATCAGCGTTTACATGCTATTTACAGAACAGAGGTGCTTCTGTTTTTTTTTCATTTATTGAATACAATCTTGGGATTACGAATATTCAATGCATACTCTAAATATTTTATCACTGAATGTGAATGGTTTAAATTCTGCTGTTAAACGAACCCGTGTGTTAGAATATTTACACCGTAAATCTATTTCCTGTGCCCTAATTCAAGAGACACATTTAAAACAATCTGACGTGGCACATTTCCAAAATAAGTATTATAAACTAGCAGCTTTTTCCAGCGCTCAAAATAAAACTAAGGGGGTGCTTATCCTTGTTAACCGGAAGTTAAATTTAACGATTGAACACCTTGGTAGTGATGAGAAGGGTAGATTTGTTTTTATCAGATGCAAGATATATAATAATAGGTTAGCATTGGTCTCCATTTATGGTCCGAATGAGACAGTGCATTCCTTACACAGATTTCCAAAACTCTACTTGAGGAGATTGATTGCC
Organism: Aspiorhynchus laticeps; assembly: GCA_023376895.1. Taxonomy (NCBI): domain Eukaryota; kingdom Metazoa; phylum Chordata; class Actinopteri; order Cypriniformes; family Cyprinidae; genus Aspiorhynchus; species Aspiorhynchus laticeps. The sequence goes on along the minus strand of CM041793.1, from coordinate 58,301,892 downwards.
CTCTAGTGGTGGATGGTAATTTTAATGCTGTCATAAATCCTGCTTTAGATAAATCTCAATCTGATACAACAGCCAATCCATCCTCTAAATTGCTGAATAAATTTATCACTGAGCTTAACTTAATCGATCTTTGGAGAATTCAGAATACTGAAGCTAAGGACTTCACTTTTTTTTTCTAATAGACACAAGACTTTCTCTAGGATAGACTACATATTTCTCAGCCCATCTTTAATTTTGTCTAATTCCTCCATCTCTATATTACCAATTTTATTATCTGATTTTTCTGCTGTGTTGTGCAGTGTTCCTCTTTCCGATGTGAAAGCCAAGTCCCATAGATGGCGCTTTAACATATCATTATTAAGTAATCAGACTTTCATTACTTCTCTAAAAGAATATATTAAGGAATTTCTTGAAATTAATATGCCCTCTGATGTGGATCCTCAAATACTGTGGGAAACGACTAAGTGTGCTATACGAGGTTTCTGTATATCTTTCTCTTCTACTCTTGCCAAAGCGAAAACTCACCAGTTTACACAATTAGAAAATAAAATACAATCATTACAAAATCTACAAAAGCAACATTTTACTGAGCAACAGGCTACACAGCTGTCCTCTTTAAAAGAAGAATATGATTTACCTTCACACTCAAAGGCGGAATTTATTTTACATAGGACTAGGCAAAAATATTATTATTTCGAATCAGAGAGACCTAGTCATTTATTGGCCCTTAGCTTGAAAGAATACGAGTCTAAGGTATATATTAGTGCAATAAAATCATCGGATGATCAGGTCACCATGAATCCTGTGGCAATTAATGACATATTTAAAGATTTTTACACAAATCTGTATAAAGCCGAAACAGATTTTGATGAACCAATTTGTAAGCAGTATTTAGATAAATTGGAACTGCCTCGGATCTCACAGATAGATAAAGAATCTTTGGAGGCCCCATTAAGTTTGGAGGAACTCCACGTCTCTCTAAAAAGCCTTCAAAAGGGCAAATCGCCGGGTCTAGATGGTCTCCCCCCTGAATTATATTTAGAAATTTGGGATTTGGTAGGGATACTTATGCTTAACTCATTTAATTTTGCAATTGAACATGGGGTATTTCATAGAGATCAAAAAACTTCACTGATTTCATTACTTCTTAAAGGGGTGGTTGACTGTTTTTTTTCTAGGCTTGATTGTGTTTATGGGGTGCAGTCTAGCATGTGTTCATGCTTGGTTTTTTTAAAAACGCATTATTTTTCACATGATTTACCTTTATTCCACACCTCTCTGTCCCTTCTCTGACAAACGCCTCAATTTATTTCCTGGTTTTATGAAGCTCCTCCTTCAGAAATACGCGATGGGCTGAGATTGGTTAGCTGGCTCAGTGTGTTGTGATTCGCTAAACCGCCTCTACTGCACGTCTGAACGTCCCGCCCCTCACCTCAGTGGCATGTGCTCCGGCTGAATTGTAAACAGTGGCGTTGTCTATAATGCTTATCAATTTGAGCCCGATTGAGACCCAGAGGATATTAGTGAAGAGGATCGTGCGGAACCTGTGCAAGCACGGCTCTTAATGGTATGTTTGGTTGTTGTTGTCTCATACTTTTAAATACGCTGCTATTTGTAAGTGCTACTGCTTCTGTTAGCTTTTAATATACGGTTTTATCCTGATTAAAGCTTTAATACAGCACAGCAACTGCACGCGTGTCCATTTATAATGCTTCTCATTGCTGTGTGAAAATAAGTGTATAATTGGAACAGTTTGTTGGAGCTGATCTGACGATCTGAATGAGAGAGAGAGAGAGAGATGCAGAGCAGGGCGACACGAGTAACAGTATTAAGAACCGCTGCTTTAATGATTTTGAAACTTGTGAATCCATTAGAATCGTTAGAAGACAGAATCGCGATTCATATGAATAGATTTTTACGTGCATCCCTAGTTTTCTCTTCCTCTTCTCTAAAGCAGCGCAGCATGGCCTCGCCCCCTTTGCTGCGTGTTCCCGGGGGCGGGGTTTATCTGGGTCCATGACGTATCAGACCCGGGAAGTAACTCGTTGTAGTCCCTTACCAGTCGTTAAACTGCCAGAATTTTAAAAGACGATATCTCCGTTTGCATTGAACTTTCAGCGCTGCAAGTCTGCAGATATTGTTTATGCTCAAACAGCAACATTACACACTAACTAATGTTAAAAAAGTGAAATCGCAATCAACCACCCCTTTAAAAAAGGGAAAGATCCATTAGATTGTTCCAGCTACAGACCGATTTCGCTTATCCCATGTGATCTAAAAATCTATGCTAAAGTTTTTGCTTCTCGTATGGAGAAGGTAATTCATAGTCTGATCAAGGAGGACCAAACTGGTTTCATCAAGGGGCGCAATGCATCTGACAATATGCGTCGACTCCTTCATATTCTTGACTTTGCGGACTCCCACCCAACCCCTTGTGCGGTCTTATCACTTGATGCAGAAAAAGCCTTTGACAGGCTAGAGTGGAATTATATGTGGGCAGTTCTGCAATGTTTCGGCTTCGGTGAACACTTCATTTCTATGATTAAGACATTATACCACTCACCTGCAGCATCAGTCATAACTGGTAATATTATTTCCCCCTCATTCCCTTCACAGCGGGGAACGAGGCAGGGGTGTCCGCTTTCCCCCTTATTGTTTTGTCTATCTCTTGAACCCTTAGCACAAGCCATCAGGAAATCTGAAGTATCGATTAAGATTCATGATCATAATCATAGTATTTCATTATACGCTGATGCTATTATTCTATATTTAGACCACTTTGATGTTTCAGTCTCTAGTATAATTAAGGAATTTGATCATTTTAGTAGCCTATCAGGATCTAAAATAAATTGGAGCAAATCTGCTTTAATGCCAATTAACAATGTTAAGGTTAATTCTTCTATTCCCTCATTTATCGCTATTAAGGAATCTTTCATCTATTTGGGCATTACCATATATAAAAACATTCATAAGATTGCCAGAGACAATTTTAATAACATTTTAGTTAAGGTCAAAAATGACATTCAAAAATGGAAGAATCTTAAAGTCTCTCTCCAAGGAAGGATCTCCACTGTTAAGATGAATTTGTTACCTCGATTTATTTATTTTTTTCTCTATGCTACCACTTTCTCCCCCTCCAGGTTACTTTAAGGAGATCAACTCCATAATTTCTGATTTTATCTGGAATGATAAATGTCCCAGAATTAAACTTACCACATTACAACATCCTAATAGCGCAGGAGGGCTGGCTGTACCAAATTTTGAATTATATTATTGGTCGTTCCAGCTTAAGGCTCTTCATAATTGGGTTGATCCTCAATCTACAGTTTCATTGAGGGTGATTGAAGCTGACAAGGTTAAACCAAATAGACTTCAAGATATTTTATTTACTGGCACAAGAAAAAAAGGGGATAATTATAAATTTGGTCCGGTTGTGGCTAACTATTAAAATCTGGAAAACGGTTGAACGTCGGATAGGTGGACCCTTTAAATTTTGTAACAGTACTCCTTTATGGCACAATTTTAATTTTGTATGCGGAAATCGTCCATTTGTCCAACCCTCTTGGTCTTCTTTAGGTGTAAACACGTGCGGTGATATATATGATAACCAGGGCCTCTGTTCATTTCAGACATTAAGAACCAAATTTTGTCTACCAGCATCCGCATATTTTGTCTTTCTTCAATTACGTTCTGCTCTCAAAGCGTATGGCGTTCCGTGGGCATCTTCTATTTCCTCTCATCCTATGCGGGACTGGATTACACCATCTGCTGGTCGGCCATCTGTTTCCTTAATATATAATAAAATTATTGATTGCATTACAAAACCTCTTTCTATTAAAACTATTTGGAATAGGGAATTATCTGACCTTAATTTATCTGTCGACTGGGAGAGAGTGTGGTCTAGTCTAATGTTTAACATCTAAAAATCTGGCTCATCGTCTTATTCACTTCAAAGTCATTCATAGAGCATACATAACTCCTTACAAAAGATTTAAAATGAAACTACAGTCAAATTTGAACTGCCATATATGTAACACTACATCATCAGGCACTTTTCTGCATATGTTTTGGGAATGTCCTGTCGTCATCAGTTTATGGACACATGTAAACCTGGTTTTGTCATCATTATTGCGAATTGATTGGCCTGTTAACCAAAGTTTGTGTCTTCTTAATGATGATTCTGGTCTCTGTATTAGTTCAATGCAAAAGAGAATGTTGTTTGCTGGTTTTACAGCTGCGAAGAAGACAATAATCCAGAACTGGTTTACTCCACACATGTATGGAAAAACATATTGGATCCGTAGCCTCCTGCAAATAGTGACTTGTGAATGTGCATTGGCGCGAGTCGGTGGGGCCAGGCCTTCGCCCATTGACGCTTGGCAGTGTTTTTTGTTTGATATACGTGATTATATAAAGGAGTGACTGTTGTGTTTTTATTGTCCTTCCCTCTCTCCCTCCCTTTTGACTGGACTTTGAGATGTTGAGTATGTGTCTGTTGTTTTGTTTTGTTATATTTTAAATGCTGTGTTGTGTTATGTGTGAAAACAAACAAAAAAAAAATGTTGATAAAAAAAAAATAAAATTTGTTTAATTTTGAAAAGAGAAATTATTTTGAAAAGAAAAATTATTTTGTCATGTGGTTCGACTTGCAAAGTCATGTTGTGCAGCCAAGCTGTAGAAAAAAAAAGTCTCAAAATATCAGATAATTTGACCCTTTGAGACAAGGAAAGGTTAGTTTAGGTTTTAAAATGTCAAGTGGTGCGACTCTTTTAGACGATAAGAATGTTTTTAATTTCTGAATTAAAATTAATTTTGTTAAATTTTGAAAAGAGAAATTTAAAAAAAAAGTTTGGCATAATCTTTTATAATTGTGCTTTAGAAAAAAAAAAAAACATTTTGTCATGTGGTGCGACCAGCAAAGTCATGTTGTGCAGCCAAGATAAGAAAGAAGTCACTTTAAATATCAAATAATTTTAGTTAGCAAGGTTAGTTGAGGTTATTAAATGTCAAGTGGAGCGACTAAAAATATTAATTCAATTGTATTCAAGGTGTATGTAAAATACTTGATGTTTACATCACATTACATTTTTAGAGTTATTACTCTGAAACGTCAAAATGGTATAAATGTATAAAACCAAAACAAATACAAAGAGTACAAAGAACTTGCCACGTTTTTTTTATTATATTGAAAATATTATTCTCATTGACTAAGTAGCACAAAACAGATATAACAAAATTGGTTTAGTTAGTATTTTATAGTTGTTTTTTTAGGATGTTTTGTTGCTTGAGGATGTTAAGTCAAGCCATTCCTTTTATAAGAAATTAATAAAAAAATAATTAAATAAAAAATGAAATAAAAAAATTGGACAAAATCTAGGCTGTGCTCATTATTTACATTTAATAACTGTGTAGGAACTTCTGCTCTGCATGCAGTAATGAAACTACACCCCCATAGAAAAAAAAAGTATTGTACTCGCATTTGCCAAGTCTTTTATAGACATATGGTGACTGAATTTCATTGAGGAGCAATAGTTCAATAGAGCTGTTAAAGTCCAGATATTTGTGCTTTCTGCTCACAGTGTAATTTATCATAGAATGATCGCAATTGCTTCAAGTTAATAGCAAAATCCACAAAGCCATATGTGATAGTTGTCTGATTTTCTTCCTGTTTCTTCTACCTATCTATTGGTACACTGAGTATGTTGGTGTCTTCATATTCATGTGTTTTAAACCTAAAATGGATATATTCTCATTTATTTTATTTGACTGAAAAATGTGAAGCTTTGAACAATTTCCAAGCAGGCTGTTATAAACATTCACTCAAAAGGCAATCATAACAGACCTGTTTTACAGTGGAGGGAAAGTGTTTAATGGCCTCATAACCTCATATTTCTCCACTACGGCTCACTGAAAGAGTAAAACATTGTAAAACAGCACGTCAGATGCTTCGACTGGGACAACTTCCTATTCTTGGAAAAGTTCAGTGTCATTCGGGGTCATCCTGACAGATTCCTACATTAACCTTGTCCATCCCGTCAGAATTGTGGCTCTTGAACCGTCTCTGTCAAACCGCATCTGCGTTTGCTCCCTCAAGTTACCTCCAAGAAACAGACAATGGATGAAACGCTGCTTTCTGGCAGGATTTGTCTTTGCTATCTTTGTTTATATTGGCTGATAAGACTGTGTGGAGATTTTCTCATAATGAACACTGCAGTGATTAATGTGTACAGGGGTATGTTTTGGTTCCAGTAGCTGAGGAAACAGGTTATTGAACTACATTTTTCAGAAGTGTGACAGTAGCTCGGTTGTTTTGAAAATAGTGTTGATTTTCTGGTAACAAATGACTTTCCTGACAATACATTGGTGTTTTTTTTTAATGTCAAACTGTATGGCCAGCTTTACAGTTGAGCTAAATAAAATAATAATCATCTTAAATAGGGTTTAACACCAATTTTTATTTTATTTATTTATTTATTTTTGTTATGTAGTTGTTGTTTATTTACATGACATAATTTTAATATATATATATATATATATATATATATATATATATATATATATATATATATATATATATATATATATATATATATATATAGTTTTTGTAGATATTTTGTGTAATTTTATATGATCAATTTAATGCTGACATCATTGAGATGTACATCAAGTTACATCAATTATGATGTATAGTTTTAATGTATAGTTTGATGAAGCATCATGATGAATAGTTACTCCATATAGTTGCATCAAATGATTAATTAAAAGCAATTATTTACAATTACAATTATTTAATTTTATTGATTTTTTTTAGATATATATTGTAATTTGATACTCAAACGTATTTACATATTAATAATTTTATTTTATAAAAATTATATATACACGCACTTATTTTATTAAAAATGTAACCAACAAATCAATAAATAAGTAAATAAATACAAATAGTGATTTATTAAAAAGTTTTCTATTATACATTAGTTATTTGTAATTTATACAAACTTCATGAATTAAAACTAATCTTAAATAAATAAATACATAGTGTTTTATTAAAAAAGTTTTCTATTTTACATTTTAGTTATTTGTTTCTAATTTATACACACTTCATAAATTAACAAATCTTAATAAATAAATAAACAAACAAATAAATAAATATTACAATTTATATTTTTAACATTTCATTTATATAATTTATATTACTAATATTATTTTATTTTATTTTAGGGTGAAGAATTCCTTTAACTGTTACTTTTAAAGCAGCTTTCACAACTAACACCAGAACTTATGTTTGTGGGCTCGTTACTCAAACTAACACACTGATAAAAAAATTATCCAAATGACTGGACTCTGCCAGAATCATCCATCCTTGATTGGGCTCATTTCGCACAAGCAAACAAAACATGTAAACAGGGCTGTTATGAGAATAGCGTGACCTGCGGAGCGGCGAGGGTTGGGGTCAGAGGCAGGAAGGGCATCGAGTCCCTCAGGTGTGTCAATGAGGTACTGTCCTGTACGCCACTTCCTCACTGATAGATTGCCCTTCTAATGGGCACTTGACGCGAGTAATTGTTTTAAGAGAACTGCTGACGCGCTGATTGAGGAACTGCCAGACGCAGAAGCACTTTCAACACCTCCAAAACAGAATTGTTATTGAAAGAGCTGGCAGAGCGAGTGAGCAAAGACAATGCTGCAGCACCGACGGTGGACGGTTGGGTGGGACGGACGGGCTGTTTCCGGCTGGGGTGATGGGTGTTTCGCTCTCACAGCTGTGTTCCTGCAGTCTGAACTCTTGCCCTCTCAGATCCCAATCAGTGCTGGCCGCCGCGCAGACTGTAACGGGCTTCACGGTCACGCCGAGTAACCCGGTCTGAGAACGAGCTTTGTCTGCTCTCACCAGATCCAGCTTAATGAGGAGTGCCAGGTAAATCGCTGATCACTTCTCAGAGCAGGAAACACTGATAAGCTGGTTACAATGTTAAATGTAGCCTTTAATAGTCTTCGAGATGTTTCAGTCGTGTTGGTTTGAGCTATGAACTCGCAAAATAATGAGGCGGCGATTACACCTACAACTCCCTAAAGATTCATTTTAGGTTGTTTTTTATCAAAATAGTTTACAAAATATTATTCAGCAATGTTTTTTTTTTTTTTTTGCCATTTATTTGTAATTGTTTACACATATGTACAATTTATTTATTTGCTTGTTTGTTGTTTTGCATGTTTGTTTTTGAATTTTTTTGTTAGTCATTTTTTGTTTATTAACTTATTGTTTAATTTATATAATGTAATTTAAATTTTTGTAGTTTTTTATCATTTTATATGTTCATGTTATTGTTGACAGCATTGAGATGTATAATTAAAATAAACATATGAAAAAATCCATAATCCTGAAAAAAAAAAAAAAAAAAAAAAAAAAAAAAAGATATATATACAGTATATATACACATATATATACATATATATCTCTCTTAGAGTTCTATACAATTATATACATACGTAACTATTTATTTATTATTTAAGTTTTATATTTAGTGTAATTTTTTTATTTGGAAATGTAATGCTGTCAGCATTCAGATGTATTCTTAAGATATATAAACTTTTAATAAATTAAAACCCTAAAGTAAATAAGTCAAAAAAAAAAAAAAACCCATATTAACCATTCTATTTTTTTTTTATTTAGTGATATTCAGTGTAATATTAGCATTGAAATGTATATTTAAGATATGTATTTTTTAATATAAACAAACAAACAAGCAAGCAAGCAAGCAAGCAAACAAACAAATAAATAAATGAATACATAAATACATACATACATACATACATATTATCACCATGCAGTTATTTTAACTACAATATTTTAGTTTGACTTTTTTTTCATTCTTTTATTCGTTTTAACTTTACATTCTCAGGTTTAATGTTGTCAGCATGGATATTTGAGAGCACTTCTCATACCGGTAAACCCCGATAAGCTGTTTATGAAGTTAAATGTAGCCTTTAATAGTCTTCGAGATGTTTCAGTCGTGTTGGTTTGAGCTATGAACTCAAAATAATGGAACGGCAATTACACCTACAACTCCCTAAAGATATCGAAATGCTCCTCAGGCACCGAAAGCACATTTCCAGCTCCACTGGCTGCTTCTAACAGACCATAAATGGATAAATAACAACAGCACAATGTCCGGAGCTGTAAATAGGCTGCTTACCGAGGCTGATGTCATGAACAAAAGAAACCCAGCAGGTTCATTTGGGCGGCAAGGCCGAGGGAAGGATTGCTGGGAAATATTCTGAAAGCAAATTAACTTCACCACAGACTAATGCTTGACTTCATTTGACTTGATTTTCGGCTGTTCTTCAACACTCTTGGCAAGAAGAACGGCTTTATTCTGATTTTCTTTGGTTTTGTGGGACTGATTCGAGTCAAGGAGACCCGGCGTAAGAAAGAAAGAGTATAATGAATGAAACAGGAGTGCAGTGAGTTTGTGAGTTCCCATTCAGGAACTCGAGCTGCATCGAGACGCTATGGGAACGCCTTCAGCGTGACCACGCTCTGAATCACATGTGTAATCAGTCCAATGGAAGTGCGAGACGTCACGGGAGGGTGACGTAATCGACCAGGAAGCTTAAAAGCATATGCGGTGGAAACGGCATCAGCTTTTTGTCATTCAGCAACCGCTACTCTGTGTGTGTCTGTCGTTCTCTGTTGTGAGTCTTATTTAGTGTTGTCTGTCCTATATACACAAGCACTCTATAAGCACATGGAAAAGGCGAGAGCAGATCGCACTACAGGCTGTGTGTTCCTCCCTGCAAATGCATTTCTGCTGGGGATACACACAGTCTGCTGCTTCTTGTACTCTCCATAATACTGGAGTCAGAGTGGCGCTCACGGGCCGAAGGCTTCTAGCAGAAGGCGGGTCTGCGGACCGTCATTCTCGCTGGATAGTCTTCGGCTAAAACGTCCTGCTGCCTATGGCCCAGGACTTTTGAGGGCTGGCCCCTCTGGGGAAGAGCGGCGTACACTGCATTACATGGTGCCCGTCTCTCCTCAGTGCCCTCAGGAGATCGGTCTGCCAACCCTGCCAATGTTTCAGGGTGCAGCGGTCTCCAGCGAGAGCTTCTCTCAGTTTCTTCCGCCCATAAACATAGCGGAGCTGAGAGGCTCGCCGCCCCTTCGGGGGTCCCCAGAGCAGCTGGTCCGGTCGTCTCCTGCCGGTCCTCCACATCAGGGCATCGTGCTAGCAGCTCTAAGCACACCAGAGGCCAGTTTCGGGAGACTGGTTCCCTTAGCAGGGAGTTCATGAGGTTTGCTTTGGGGGCAAAAAAAAAAGTTCTTCCCTTCGAAACGGTCACTGCAAGCATTGTAGGCCTCCACTTTATCACCGAATCCGAATCCATCGTGGTCTCTTGAGATTCTTCGGAACGCGGAGAACAAAGGCCACAGGAGACGGAACAAGAAACACCGTGGAAATAGCGCTGGTATTCGCAACAGATTGAGGAAAAGGGCTCACAGTCCTCCTTTACGGAGCATTCTGCTCACTAATGTCCAATCCTTGGAGAATAAGATGGACGATCTTAGAGCCAGGATAAGTTTCCAACGGGACACAAGGGACTGTAACATCATCTGTTTCACTGAAACATGGCTCATGCCCTCGGTTCCGGACATTGCTGTAACGCCGTCTGATAACTTTTCTGTTTTACGGATGGACAGAACAGCGGAGGCCGGTAAATCCAAAGGTGGAGGAGTGTGTTTCATGACTAACAAGAAATGGTGTGACCCCAGGAATATCTCCTCTCTGTCGCGATCCTGCTTGCCTCATCTGGAACATCTATCCATCATTTGCCGCCCATTCTATCTACCCCGTGAGTTCTCCGCGGTCATCGTTACTGCTGCTTACATTCCACCTCAGGCAGACACCGGTTTGGCTTTGTCTAAACTTCACGATGTGCTAAGCGGCATTAACAAATTAACAAACATCCTGACATTAACAAACATCCTGACGCTGCTTTTATCACAGCGGGGGATTTTAACAAAGCCAACCTCATGCAGGTCATGCCGAACTTTCACCAGCATGTATCCTGTCCAACTAGCGGACCGAATACACTGGATCATTGCTACTCTCAGTTTAAGAATGCCTACAAAGCCCGCTCACTACCAGCTTTTGGCAAATCGGACCACGCCACCATTTTCCTCACACCGGAATATAAACAAAGGCTCACACAGGAACCCCCAGTGAAGAGGGAAGTGACGCGTTGGTCCTCCCACTCGGAAGCTATGCTGCAGGCGGCTCTTGATGACGTCGACTGGGACATGTTCAAGGCGAGCTCATCTGACGTCAGCGAGTTCACGGATGTAGCAGTGAGCTTTGTAAACACGCTAACCGAGCAAGCTACAGAATCAATAACTGTAAGGACCTTCCCAAATCAGAAACCGTGGGTGGACAGAACAATCCGTGATGCGGTTAACAAACGCACTGTACAACGAGGCTCTTTTGTCTGGGAATATGAGCGTGTCTAAAGCATCGTGTTATGCTCTCAGACGAGCAGTAAGTGCCGCCAAACATCGATACAAAGAGAGAATTGAGTCTCATTTTCAGCTCAATGACTCTCGACGCATGTGGCAGGGACTAAGGACCATCTGTGCCTTTGGAAACAAATCCTCCGCAGAGGTGAGAGCAGATCCGTCGCTGGCCGACGAGTTAAACACATTCTACAGCTGCTTTGAATGCAATGGCGGCAGCGCGGCTCTGCCGAGCAGTGCGTCAAGAAGCAGCAGGCAGAGAAGTGAGAATCATGTGATCACCGTGTCGGAGGATGAGGTTCGGAGGGCACTTGTAACGGTCTCCCTAAGAACACCCTAGAGAGGCGTGCTACAAGATAATTAGAGGGAGGGACCCACCGACCGAACTTGCATTTAAACAAACAAATCAAACAGCACGTTTGAAAGATCAGGAAAAATATATTTACATAAACAAAACCCATCCAAAGAACTCAAAATAGCAAACAAAAGGAAAAAATACACACAAATACAATACTAGCACTGACGTTCAGCAATGCAGTTGGAAGGAAAAGAAAACCTTATGACAATTGTCATGTAGTTTGTAGAGTAATCCCTATGAGTTGTAGCTTAGAGTCAGTTGTCCCGTGCAGTGATGAAGTGTCCAGTAAGGGAAGCAATCCAAAGAAACAGTTAATCCAAAAGAATCCAAACCGCCAGATGATGTAGTGAGGCCTTGATACCGCGGTCCTCTGTATACTGACCCCACAGGGTCCAAGCACCACAGCAGCATAGAATCCACCAAGTTGATGAATTGAAATGCATATACAGGTGCTGGTCATATAATTAGAATATCATCAAAAAGTTGATTTATTTCACTAATTCCATTCAAAAAAGTGAAACTTGTATAATGTATACATTCATTCTACACAGACTGATATATTTCAAGTGTTTATTTCTTTTAATTTTGATGATAAGTGACAACTAATGAAAACCCCAAATTCAGGGACCTTTCCACCTAGGGGACAGTTTTGCCTTAAAACCGTCATCTGCTCTGGACAGGGGATGAGTTCGTACCCATACCACGTCTCCAACTCGGAATTGAGCTGGTTTGTGACGTTGGTTGTAGTATTTCTTCTGTTTAGTCTGAGCTCGCTCTACATTCTCCCTCACCAAGCTGACGAGTTCCTTCTGCCTTTCCAATATAGGGTAGGCTGGGCTGTCGGGGTCAGGCAACGGTTGAAGGGCTCTTTCCATCGGTCCTTTCAATTTACGTCCTAATGCTAGGTGTAAATCCTGTGGTGTAAATCCTGTGCTTTCATGCCAGGCGGAGTTAATAGCATACCTGAATTCAGCCAACCACTTATCCCACTGTCGGTGTTGATTCCCTACATAGGACGCAATCATTGTTTTCAAGTTTCTGTTGACTCGTTCTGTTAGATTTGTCTGAGGGTGGTAGGCAGTGGTTAATTTTTGAACTACTCCCCATTGTTTGCATACTAGGTCAATAAGATGAGAAGTAAACTGTGTCCCTCTATCCGATACAAGATGAGCTGGAGTTCCCCATCTGGTAAAGACTTCATCTATTAAAATTTTTGCAATGTGAGGTGCTTTGGCAGTCCTCAAAGGAAACAACTCTACCCATTTGGTGAAATAATCAACAACAACTAAAAGATATTCATGTTGCTTGGTGCTCTTTGGGAAGGGACCCATGAGATCTACTCCCAACATGAATCCAGGTTCAACTACAGGAGTGCTTTGTAGGAGACCTGGGCCCGTATTCATGAAAAATCTTAGTGCTAAGTGTTGCTCCTAGTCACAAAATTCTAAGAAAATTCTTAGAAATGTGGGTGTTTCCTCTTAAATTTAAAGAAAAGATCCTAGTAAAGAAAAAAGTAATTCAGAAAGCATCTTAACCCTTAAAAGAGGTCTTAAGGTCCGAAATTGTTAGGAGTACGAACGAGGACTTTTAAGAGGCTTAAGAGAAAATGGACGAAACATGAAGAGGGAGAAGAAATGTGTTGCACACAACACAATGCATGACAGTGAGTTAATAAGACGCTACACATTAGATCATGCAGGGATCATGTTTGTGACCGATCTTATTAGAGACACGCTAACATCTCCGACACCGCGCAGAAATCCCATAGCGCCAGAAATGGACGTATTAACTACATTAACATATTTGGCAACTGGAAAAATGCAACTATGCAGCAGCGATGATTTGGGTCTGTTACAGCACTTTCAGAACCTTATTATGTCGCTGTTCATTTCCTATAAAATACATTAAGTATGACAGCATGGTAAATAAAAAATAAAGAATATAATGTGTGTGTGTGCGTGCGTGCGTGTGCGCACGAGAGAGAGAGAGAGAGTACAGTAAAACAGGAAAAATTACGCTTGTAATTTCAAAGTGAAGGCTTATAATAGACCCTACTCTTAAAAGCGCTCTTTCATTTCCTTCTTGGACAACCAACCAATCACAGTCTTCAAAAGACTGTGTCATAGCTAGCAACGGGGTCAGCCCCGCCTCCTCACCAAGATAAAAGTTTTTGTCTTTTCCTCGCTCAGAGTTGCTCTCAGATTGGTCCTGAATCACTTTTAAGCTAAGACTCCTAGTTAGAAATTTTTAAGCTAAATTAGGAGCTCTCTAAAAGGATTCTTAGAATCTTTATGAATACGGGCCCAGGGCCCGTATTCATGAAAAACCTTAGTGCTAAGAGTTGCTCCTAGTAACAAAATTCTAAGAAAATTCTTAGAAATGTGGGTGTTTCCTCTTAAATTTAAAGAAAAGATCCTAGTAAAGAAAAAAGTAATTCAGAAAGCATCTTAACCCTTAAAAGAGGTCTTAAGGTCCGAAATTGTTAGGAGTACGGACGAGGACTTTTAAGATGTTTAAGAGTTTCTTTAGCAGTGGAGAAAATGGACGAAACATGAAGGAGAAGAAATGTGTTGCACACAATGCATGACAGTGAGTTAATAAGACGCTACACATTAGATCGTGCAGGGATCATGTTTGTGACAGATCTTATTAAAGACATGTTAACATTCCTGACACTGCGCAGAAATGCCATAGCACCAGAAATGGACGTAATCACTACATTAATTACATTAACATATTTGGCAACTGGAAAAATGCAACTATGCAGCAGCGATGATTTGGGTCTGTTACAGCACTTTCAGAACCTTGTTGTGTCGCTGTTCATTTCCTATAAAATATGTTAAGTATGACAGCATGGTAAATAAAAAATAAATAATATAATGTGTATGTGTGTGTGTGTGTGTGTGTGTGTGCGAGAGAGAGAGAGAGAGAGAGAGAGAGAGAGAGAGAGAGAGAGAGAGAGAGAGAGAGAGAGAGAGAGAGAGAGAGAGAGAGTATGGTAAAACAGGAAAAATTACGCTTGTAATTTCAAAGTGAAGGCTTATAATAGACCCTACTCTTAAAACCGCTCTTACTTCCTTCTTGGACAACCAACCAATCACAGTCTTCAAAAAACTGTGTCATAGCTAGCAACGGGGTCAGCCCCGCCTCCTCACTAAGATAAAAGTTTTTGTCTTTTCCTCGCTCAGAGTTGCTCTCAGATTGGTCCTGAATCACTTTTAAGCTAAGACTCCTAGCTAGAAATTTTTAAGCTAAATTAGGAGCTCTCTGAGAGGATTCTTAGAATCTTTATGAATACAGGCCCTGATGTTTTAGTCATAGATGGCTTGTGTTTTTGGCAGGTTTTACACTCTTTACAACATTTCCACACATCTGCTCTGATGCTAGGCAATACACTGTCTCAAGGAGCCTAAATAAGGTTTTGAGCTTTCCCAAATGACCACTCAGTGGATTGTCATGAGCATATTGTAAGAATGGTTGTCTTAGGGCATAGGGAATGATTAGTTGGAGTTTTTGACCTTTTTTACCATCAGGTACACTGCGAAATAGCAAGCCATTTTCAAGAACATAGTGAACTCTGGCCACATCAAGGGTCTGTTTGCCTGCCTTAGTGACTAAGTCTTGAACTTCATCATCGTGCTGTTGAGCTGTGGCAATTTGTGAGAGGTCGACTGGTAGGTCACATGGCGGTAAAATGGTTTTGGTTGCAGTAGCAATGAGTAACGTGTCTTGAGGAATGTTGAAACTTCTTGATAGCACATCTGGTACTACATTGCACTGGCCTTTCCTATATCTCACCGTGAAATGAAAACCTTGCAGTCTTATGGTCCATCGTATGAGGCGTGAGGAGGGTTTCGGATGCTGAAATGCCCAGGTCAAGGCTGCATGATCCGTTATTACTTCAAACATCCGTCCTTCCAAATACTGTCTCCATTTCTCGACGGCCCACACTACTGCCAGACACTCTTTTTCTGATACCGAATAAGCTTTCTCTGCTCCTCTCAGCAAACGAGACGCATAGGAGATTACGTGTTCTTCTCCATCCACTTCCTGGGTGAGAACAGCTCCAACACCAATATCACTGGCATCGGTTTGTACTCTGAAAGATTTAGAGAAATCAGGGGTGATTAAAACTGGAGCTTGTATAATGTCTTGTTTAATTGTGTTAAAAGCTTGTTGACATTGCTCCGTCCATTCCCATGAGGCATTCTTCTGTTTCAGGGCATGTAACGGGGCTGCTTTTTCGGAGAATTGGGGAATGAAACGATGATACCATCCTGCTAAACCTAGGAACCTTTGCACGTCTTTGATGGTTTGGGGTATGGGAAATGATTCAACTGCTGAAATTTTGGCTGGGTCAGTTTTTACGCCTTCAGATGTCATGATATGTCCGAGGAATGAAAGCGATTTCTGGATAAAGTTGCATTTTTTTCAGATTGAGGGTGAGACCTGCTCTATGGAGACTTTTGAAAACTTGTTGGAGATGCTGAAGATGTTCTGGAATGGTTTTTGAATAAACAATGATATCATCAATGTATACCATGCAACATTTTCCTCGCACTCCACGTAGTACCTGTTCCATCAACCGCTGGAAGGATGCTGCAGCGTTTTTCAGGCCGAACGGTAGACACAGAAATTCATATAACCCTGTGGATGTGACAAAAGCCATTTTTTTAATGCTGTTCTTATCCATTTCTAGTTGCCAGTAGCCACTTTTTAAATCTAGTGTACTGAAGACGGTAGAATCGTGGAGACTCTCTAGGATATATCCTGTATTTGAGGCATGGGGTAAGCGTCCAGATGTGTTTTGGAGTTAAGGCCTCGATAATCTATACAGAATCTGGAACCTCCATCCTTCTTCTGAACTACAACCACAGGCGAGGCCCATGGCGAAGTAGACGGTTGGATGATTCCTTTGTCCAAAAGTTCTTGTACTTGTGAATCAATGAATTTCTGCTTCTCCATAGAGACCTTGTAAGCACGTTTTCTTACGGGAATTTCGTCGACAGTTATGATGCTGTGCTTGATGTAATTTGTTCGACCAATCTGCTGAGTGCACACAGTAGACCAATGTACCATAAGATCCTTTAACTCCTTCTGAGTGGTGAGACCTGCATCTGCTGCTTGGGCTAACTTGTGAATCTGTTGGAGAGTTTCGTCATTACATGTAGACCCAGGTAGTGCAAGATAGAAATAGGTAGAGGGTTGAATATCGTGCTGTTGAAAAGGAAAAGTATTTGATTCTAGTATTGCAGGCATTCTGTACTCGGCTTTGTGGAAATCCAACACCATCTTGGACTCCAACAGAAAGTCAATTCCTAGAATAACTGGAACAGTTAGATCGGAATCTTGCATAATGAAGAAAGTCACATACACAGACTGTCCTTGAATTTCACACCTCCAGCTCACTTTGCCTAAGGAATTTTGTCTCTGCCCATTAGCCAACAGGAATGATTGACCTCCACTAGGTTGACATTCTTCCAGAGGACTTAACTGCTTCCACAACGATTGTTGAATTAGTGAGAATGTGCTTCCAGTGTCAACTATGGCAATGATATAACTGTCTCTGATGATTATGGGAAGGGAGATGTTCTTGTAGGCATGATTTGTCTGGGCTTTGGTCAAGTAGCACAATTCGATTGCCAGCCTGTGGTAACTTGCGCTGAGGTTCTTGAACAGTGGACATTTTCCTTTTTTGTTCCTCCCCATTGACTTGACTCCAATACCTCCTAGACTCATCAAAGTCTTTTTCAATTTGTGTTCCAATCCTGACTAACTCTCCCACATCCTTGACAGTTCCTCGTAATAAACTGGCGAGTCGCGGATTGCAGTTCCTCAAGATGGATTGTACCACTTCCTTCTCAGGCATATCCTTTTTCCATCGTAGACATAAAGCACGATATTGAAAAGCAAAGTCCCTGAAACTCTCTTTAGCACCTTGCTTCCTTTCCAGCAGTTTCCTGGCTGCCACCTCCCGGTAGTCTTCACTTAAAAACGAATGCAGGAATCTCTCCTTGAATTGCTTCCATTTGGCCACACTTCTCCTCTCTGCCATCCACCAATCTTTGGCGGTTCCTTTCAGTACAGCTGAGAGTGAGGCTAGAATTTCATCATCACTGAGGGGGCGAACAGCAAGGTATTCCTCACAACGTTCAATGAACGAAACTGGGTCATCTTCAAGGGTATTGCTGAAACTAGGGAAGTCAAGTTTTACTGGAGGGTTATACTGAATTGCAGACTGGTTGGTCTGGTTATGAACATGGCTGGACGGTAGATTATATGTCATGTTGCTAGGTGGTGTGGTGCTATCACTAAATAGAAGATCAGTTTTTGGGATTATTGGGGTAGATGAAGACAGTCTCAACACTTGAAATTTTTGCTCCAGTTGCCAATCTGTTCTTTTCAAGCAATCTAACATAGATTGCCCCAGGTCCTTGACTAACATTTCCATCTGTTGTTTAACCCTTTCACACTCACGTTGAACATGATATGACATCCTATCTTCAATCTTTTTACATTGCTTAACCAACTCGTCACAAGAAACTTGCTCACTCACCATCTGACATAGGGGTGGGCGATATGACCAAAATCTTATATCACGATATGACTAATTCTATATCACGATAACAATATATATCACGGTATAGTTATTTTTTTTGTGATCTTTGATTCCATAGAATTTTCATAATCCTTGTCACCAATGTCAATATCAAACTAATAGAAATATAATACAATATAAAAAAATACAATATAAAACAAAAAAGCTGTGTACGAACATGCCTTTGTGTGTGTGTGTGTGTGTGTGTGTGTGTTTATGTATTGTGTAATGTGTATTGATGTGAATTAATGTTAGACAGTAAACGCTATTGGATGCGAAATTTTTTTGGAAGAAATCCCAACAATAACTCCCATAAACCCCCAAAAAACTCAAGTTCACTGAAGATAAACAATCAGTGATGAAATAAGGATAAGAAACTAATTGCAAGCAATAGGACAAAAACCTACATAAATAAGAAACGCTACACTTTGTGTAAATTAATTAGTCTTCACTGTGTTAATTAGATATAATTAACATGTGTATTATGTATAGATTCTATACATAGGCTATATATAAATATATTATTATTATTATTTTTTATTTATTCTTATTAAAGTTACAACATTGATATAGTCAAGAGCAGTGAGAGATTGTTGTTTGATTAATGGCAGACGAATATTGGAGCGCTTCCCCTTTAAGACCGAAGTCCGGATCCAATATACTGTTACACATGCATTTTTTTCAGCTGTTTACTCTCTCTTAAGACCTAAATCACTGTGTTTATGAGGATACTTGCAAAGACAGGGATTCTTATGCATACAAGTGTGTTTATGTAATCGTTCAAAGCCAATAAAGCGGCAAAAAAAAAAGCGCGGTCCTCTCACACAGAAACAGAGACGGCGCACGCATATAGCTCTGTTTGTGTTTCAACGGCTTAAAATCGGTTGTTTTAAAACTGCAGTGCTTAAAAACGCATGTCCATGCTACAGATGTAGTCCCTCGTTTAGGAACTAGCTCCTTGTTTTGTCGTGTCGGATCGTGCTCCTACTCGGAGCCACCTGCTTCTGTGTCTACCCTTCACACAGTCATCCAAATTATGAAAAAGTATTACCGTTAACAATGTATTTTGCGACACCACGAAATAAACGATAGAGCATAATATGAAACGATAGACTTTTTATTTCGTCCAGCCGATATATATCGTCATATCGCCCAGCCCTAATCTGACATATATCTGCCATCTGATTTTCCAAAGTTGTGATTCGGTCATTCAGGTCTGTAGCTGAAAAGCATGGATTGTGTTCCGTTTCTCCATTTGTTTCAAGGGGTGGTGGTGGAGGAGGAAAAGAAGAATCATCCTCAGGAACATTATCCATAGCTCTTTCGCTTTCCTCATCAGAGTCAATATACAAGTCGCTGAAGGTGTTTATCAAATCTCTCATTGGTTCTCTTCTGGCAGTGAAAGACTCAGAGGTAAAACTTGCACTAGGTATGACCTCATCCCCATCCATTGCAGATGACGGCGATAGGGCTCTAAGTGACACAGAAACTGGGAGAAAAAACTCAAGTTAAAGATTTTTTGGCCTGATGGTCCCTGTTCGGGCGCCAATCTGTAACGGTCTCCCTAAGAACACCCTAGAGAGGCGTGCTACAAGATAATTAGAGGGAGGGACCCACCGACCGAACTTGCATTTAAACAAACAAATCAAACAGCACGTTTGAAAGATCAGGAAAAATATATTTACATAAACAAAACCCATCCAAAGAACTCAAAATAGCAAACAAAAGGAAAAAATACACACAAATACAATACTAGCACTGACGTTCAGCAATGCAGTTGGAAGGAAAAGAAAACCTTATATGACAATTGTCATGTAGTTTGTAGAGTAATCCCTATGAGTTGTAGCTTAGAGTCAGTTGTCCCGTGCAGTGATGAAGTGTCCAGTAAGGGAAGCAATCCAAAGAAACAGTTAATCCAAAAGAATCCAAACCGCCAGATGATGTAGTGAGGCCTTGATACTGCGGTCCTCTGTATACTGACCCCACAGGGTCCAAGCACCACAGCAGCATAGAATCCACCAAGTTGATGAATTGAAGTGCATATAAATAAAAAAGTCCTTCTACGAACAAAAACTAGCATTAGCAGTTACCAAACAGTAACTGTAAAACACGAAAGACAAGATACAGCTTGTTCATGAGCAAACCCCATTTAACATAGCTCAGACAAAAATAAGTGCCACTTACTTGATTGAGCTTAAAACCACTGTTTCTCAATCTGGACTCTGTGTATCTTGGGTGAACCATGAGAGTCAAACCATGCTTCCCTTCACCAAACCATACTAACTTATTCTCCCCTCTTACCTGGTTAAATACTGAGGAGCAGGCTACCTAGCTCCCCTAGAGCACGGAAGTAGTATGACATACAAAATTATAGATTATTTCTATAATATTGCACTGTCCATGGAGCGGACCTGACTCACATTTCACTGCTGGTTAATACTCTCTGTATAATCGTGTATGTGACAAATAAATCTTGAACTTGAACTCTCACTGCTGAGTGGCCTCCGCTTGCTAGAGCTCTGCTGGGACAGTCTGTAAGTGGTAGGCCCCAGGTGAGCCTCCTTACAAAATCCCAGCGTGTGGGGTGAAGTAGGCCTCCTCTGCTCCAAGAGCTCGACTGTTTCGGCGAGTGTCGTCAGGCCTCCTCTCGCTTAGAGAGTTTTAGAGGCCTCCGCTCGCCAGAGCTCCGCTAGGACAGTCATGTGAGTGGTAGGCTCTGGGTGAGTCTCCTTATGAGATGTCCAGCGTATGGAGTGTAGTAGGACTCCTCTCGATCCAGAGAGTCGTCATGCTGAGGCCTCCGCTCCTAGAGCCCGACCGTTTCAGCGAGTGTCGTCAGGCCTCCTCTCGCTTAGAGAGTTTTCGAGGCCTCCGCTCGCCAGAGCTCCTCTGGGACAGTTATGTGAGTGGTAGCTGCACCTCCTCACAGGATGCCCAGTGTACGGAGTGTCGTCAGGCCTCCTCTCGCTCAGAGAGTTTCAGAGGCCTCCGCTCGCCAGAGTCGGCGAGCGTCGCAGGTCTCCTCCCGCTACTGAGAGTTATTGAGACCTCCGCTCGCCAGAGCTCCGCCTGGACAGCATTTGTGAGTAGTAGGCTCTAAGTGAGTCTCCTTACAAGATGTCCAGTGTGTGGAGTGTAGTAGGCCTCCTCTCGATCTAGAGAGTCGTCATGCAGAGGTCTCCACTCCAAGAGCTCAAATCTTTCGGCGAGTGTCGTCAGGCCTCCTTTCACTCAGAGAGTTTTAGAGGCCTCCACTCGCCGGAGCACGAGGAAACTGTGCGCGTTTCCTCCAGAGCGCAAGAGCACTGCGGGCAGTATGTCTAGCGTAAGGAGTGTGGTAGGCCTCCTCTGGGTTTAGAGAGTCGTCATGCAGAGGTCTCCGCTCCAAGAGCTCGAGTTGTAGAGGCCTCTGCTCGCCAGAGCTTCGCTAGGACAGTCATGTGAGTGGTAGGCTCTGGGTGAGTCTCCTTACAAGATGTCCAGTGTATGGAGTGTAGTATTCCTCCTCTCGATTTAGAGAGTCGTTATGCAGATTTGGGTCAGATCTGTGGGTCACTCGAGCAGCTTCTGTGTTATCGGTCCTGACCGGCCTCATGCAGACGGGTCAGTCAGGGTGGGATGCTGCCCAATCATAAAGTGAACAGGTGCTGTCTGTGTGCGATGCAGATCAAAGCTCAACCCGCCACTGCCTCCCTGTTGAGTTCAATAAAAACTCCTGGTCATACCAGCGCTCTGTGCAGAAGCCTGTACAAACACAGCGCTTTGCACACAAATTATGACTGTGTTTGACATTCCTAATCTGTTAATGCCTTTACATAACTGCAGCAGATCATGCAGAACATTAAACAGACAAAAAAAGAGCTTTTCAAGTCAATACTTTTAATAATTCAGTTTATTTCAATGTTAGTCTATCGGTGTCATTCTGAAATCATGTTTGTTGATCTATCTGATATATACTGTATATCTATCTATCTATCTATCTATCTATCTATCTATATCTCTCTCTCTCTATATATATATATACAATTTCTTTGTAATTTGTAGCTGCACTGAATTTTGTTTTCTTTATTTATTTAATGACTTATTAAAATTAATCTCACAATATTTTTTATGAAAATATTTCAAATGAGCATCAAACAATAACACTTAAATTAACACATTTTTATGAGCCAAATCACTAAAACTTCATGCTACCTAACTATTTAATTTAATTAAATATTTTATAATGATAATATTTTATATTTATATATTTTTTTAGAAACTATACATTTGCTAATTATTGTTTTTAATATATTTTTTAATTATTTAATGGTTTTTATTATTTTTTATATTATTGTAAAATTTTTAACCAATTTAACATGATTGAAAAAATAAGGGAATTGTTTTGAAGAATGTTCATGCTGCCCTTTTCCATAGACAATTTATTATTTAATTTATTTATTTAAAATGTATTATTATTATTATTATATTGATGAATTACTCAATTATTTAAAAAAAATAAATTAAAACCATCCTGACTACATTTGTCACTATTGATCTGATTTTATACCAGTTGCTTTTTTTTTTTTTTTTTTTCAAACACTGGCAAATGTGTTGGTGATTGAAAGCAGTCCAACACCATACATATTAGTATTTCCATAATGTGTCTTTGGGGAGCTTTATATAAAGCATCTCTGAAAAATGAAACAACAACAAACGATTTGCGTCGACGAAGTTAAAGTACATTTAAAAAAATCGATTTCCAAAAAGAGCATTTCTTGCAGCTGTTCTGGACACCGGCCTCACTTGCACTGATCCCTGCATTTGTTCTCTTCACATCTGTGACCTGTGATCGCATTGGAATAAGTGATTTGATAATTTCTCAGACTGATGTTAAACCGATGGCATCCCATCTCATGCTCTGCTAATGAACTTTTATTTTGTCTAGCTAACGTGTAAACTGATAGCGGGGGAAGCAAGTAGCTGCATGGGAAATGAGGCCATATTCGTGATCTCAAGTGCTGTACTTCATTACTTCCACAGTAATAACCATGTTTTCCATTAATCATTTATAATCGCTTAGAAAGTTTTGAGAACAGCCATTTGTCGCCACCTTGCTTTCCTGGAATAAGCATTTCTGCTGTTTCTTTTAACTTTCCCCCAAAACATTTAACATGTTTCCCAGACTGTCAGATTATTTTCTTTGTTATTTAGTCTGTTGTATATAATAGAGTTGACGTGAATTTGTAGGCCAAACTGGGAAGGCTAATTCGCTGTTGGTTCCCTCTGGATTTTCGAATGGGTTTTTATAATGGAGTTTTTTGGGTAAACATGACTCAAAGTGACTTTTGTATTTTGTTGTACAAAATGAATGTAATAAAATATGAATTTGTGTGCGTTACAAACACAAATTGCCAACAAGTTTCTACAGAAGGACTGCCACCACCAAAATGATTGGTGTTTATGCAAATTGTCAGCAACTTAAATAGTTTACCCCAAAATGCAAATTTTTGTTGAGTTTATTTCTCATTTAAAACATCTTAATGATGGATTTGTTTCTTACAAACATGCAGCTTTTCTCTTCTCAAAATGTTAATTGATGGACTGGAGTGGTGTGGATTGCTTATGGATTATTGTGATTTTTTTTATCAGCTGTTTGGACTCTCATTCTGACGGCACCCATTCACTACAGAGCATCCATTGGTGAGCAAGTGATGCAATGCTACATTTCTCCAAATCTGATGAAGAAACAAACTCAAGAAAACAAGGTACTTTTCAGATTTGTTCTACTACATAAATTACACAGTTAAATTTCAAATGTGAATTTCGAAAAAAATATTAATTTGAAACAATCTTGAAATAACCATTTTTAAATAAAAAGTGCACTTTTAATGAATAAAATTAATAAATATTTTACTGTAAAGCACAACAAAAAAATATATAAATAAATTATTTAATAATATATATATATATATATATTTACAATTTTAAAATTATTAATAAATTATTAAAATGTGTATAATTGTTAAAAAAATCATGTTACGTTATTAAATTATACCTTTTATATGGAATTTCCTTACCATTTAAACACTTTTTCATGATTGTAAAATTATTATAATTTTTTTACCATATTTTTCATTAAAGGACATGTTTTGAAGAATGTTCACGGTGCTCTTTTGCATAGTTTTTTTTTTTTTTTTTTTTACATTAAATTAGTCAATTAATATTAATATTATTCTCACATTTCACCCTGTCACCATCCTGTCTACATTTGTTACTATTGATCTGATTTTATACCAGTTGCTTTTTAAAAATGTAATACAATTTGTACTTTAAAGTACAACAAAAAATAATAATTGAAAATACTTTAAAGTACACTTATATTGATGTCGACTAACAAACTAAAGCACATGTAAAGTACTTGATTATATTTTTAACTGTAGTGTTAATACATTTTAAATGTACCAAATTTCAACCAAATTTTAATTTAAATACATGAAATACAGTGCATTTTAGCATACCATAAATGATCATCAGTACATTCAACAGTACTTTAACCATATTTCATAAGACAATAGAAGTAATTATGTAATTACATATAAAGTTGCATTTAAGTGTGCCAGCTGCATTTAATATACATTTGTACTATAATATGTTTTCATTTAATTATAAATAACACACACTTAATGTGTGAAAACATAATATGTATTTTGCACTTAAGTATATTCTTCTAAAGTATATTATTTCTGTAATAAGTAAAGTATACAATAGATAAGGGTGTTTTTAAGCTTAATTCGTTCTGTTTTCTATATGGTGTCAGTGCTTTATTGGTAGAAAAACGCCCAACGAGTGATCCGCTCTAAAAGTTTCCCTCCATTAATGAGTTTTTGATGAGCGTCCAGAGACAATTCATCTTAAAGGGTAGTGGATGGCGTGGCTGATGGATTGATGAATGTCTGACCCTTGTGTAAACAGCCTAAGGAGCACATATGTGTGGACGCAGCCCCCCGGGGCCCCCGCACATCGCACAGGGGACATATCTGTGAGCCCGTGCTGATGGCCGTGAGGTAGGATGATAGATGAAGACGTATGAGCACAGATCGACCATCAGATTATCGGTAAGTCTATCTGACGCAACGCTGTAATCAATCCCGTTCTCCTCTCCCCGTCTCTTCGGCTCCTGAGTTACAAACCCAGTGACTGCTCGGCATGCTTTCATTTCAAACCTGCTTTCCCTTTCCCTTCGTGTCTGAGCTGAAGTGAACTCACCACAGGCGAGGAACCCAAGCCAATGGCTCTAAAGAAGACTCGTTGGACATCTTTTGATAATTATGTTGTTTTGCTGCTTTTCTTCTCGTCTTCACGCGGATGTGATGTGCTCGAGCCGTGTATCAACCATTCCCTCTCAACTCTTGCCAGCACGTCTTGTTGAGATGAGCTAATTGCTAACGGGACACCAGAAAGCAATGGCCGCCGGTCAATATGGGAGACACATGTTGAGCACGACCGGAGCCAGAGCTCAGTGGAAGCCAAGCCACCTTCGTGAAAACATCCAGCGTGACGTGAGACTCGTGAAAACAGCTACATTCGGGGGTAAACATCCAGATAAACGGGATAATAATTGAAGCCTTTGAAAGCCGAGACCTAGTTCTCGCTTTAACGTTAGCCAAAGGCCAAAGACTTAAACAATGACAACATCTTCAGGCTTTGAGAAATGGTTTCATCGTGTTCGCTTGATGTCACAATAAATCATCATGTTGCCAGGCCTCCTAAATTTGGTGGGACCGTTTATGATTGATGGGTGTAAGCGATCACAATTATGATGTGTGTTCCAATTAGTCATCTCTAAAACCGAACGGTTCTCTAGCAGGATTGATACTGCTACCCGTTTGCATTGCTGGTCAATACTTTGTGCACCTGCCAGCTAGTCAGACCTGCTAAACCATGTTAAACCAACTGGTTGTAGCCATTTCAGGAGGGATATGTTGAGTTTTAGATGCTGGTCCCCAGTGTGTTTCCCGTCAGACTCCGTAACTAGCTCATCAGCAAAACTTGGCCAAACCAGTAAGAAAAATAAACAAATAAATAAATTAAATGATTTAAAATTTATTAATTAATTCAATAATTAATGTATCTATCTATTTGTTGAATGGCCAGCATCAAACCAACACAAGGGTCAATTATATATATTTTTGTCACTTTTTGTTCATTTATTGAAAATATGCTAATAATACAGTTATTCATAATACAGTATACAATATGTGTGTGTGTGTGTGTGTGTGTGTGTGTGTGTGTGAAAGGGTTTTAATACACATCTTCTGTGATTGGCTTGTTTTTCATATCTTAATGTATGTCCCCTCCCCCTTTATTTCTTAAATAATATTTCTTTGGGAGCATAAAATCAAAAATGTCAGGGTGGTACAACTGTCCTGACATTAAAATAAAGAAGACATGCCTCAAAAATATTTGCCATAATCTTTTATTATTATTTATTAGAGGCAAAAATAAAATAATAAATAATAAAATAAAGTTTTTCATCAAGTTATATTTATTTACAAATTGTTAGATTTTGGGGAATCGCACCACATGACATTTTACAACCAACAGCTAACCACGCAGTGTCATAAGTTTTATTTTATTATATATAATAATTTTAAGAGACTTAATGATTTCAGATTGTATATATATATATATATATATATATATATATATATATAAAATTTGGTCTTGGAGAGGTCGCACCACATGACATTTTATAATTGAATAATTAATTATATATTTTTTAAAATATTTGTTGATTTTGATTGCTTCTGTTGTCCTCATTTGTAAGTCGCTTTGGATAAAAGCATCTGCTAAATTACTAAATGTAAATGATAAAAATCTATCTATCTATCTATCTATCTATCTATCTATCTATCTATCTGTCACAAATAAAGACTGGAGGATTCAAGTGCGGAAACAAGAATTGTTTATTGAAAACACGTCTAGCGATCACAAAATGAAGGAAGTAGGTCGTGCACCACATCGGCTAGGCAGGTAGCGCAGGGATGCAATGGGCAGCCAAGTCTCCGGTGACGGAGTCCAGGAGACGACAGAGACGACAGGAAACAAAGAACCAGGCACGGACGGAAACCACTGACCAGGACACGGCAGACAATCCAAGGATCTGACAACAAAGGACAGCGTGATAAGGTCTAATATAGCGCTGTAAATGATCCGCAGCTGGAGCGAATCAGCCTCAATCAGCCACACCCACACGCACACACACACACAAACAGAGCGAGGATGAGACCGTGAGCCCATGAACCGTGACATCTATCAATCTAGTTATGTAGGTATACACAAGGCCTGAGGAAAATATGTTATTACTCTTTACTTGCTGGTTACACCACATGACATTTTTAGAGTCATTAACTTTAAACTATTATAAGAATAGTTTTCAAAAACATATATGAACATGAATGCAAAAACTACATTTACAGCTATAGCTTATAACTTATAGCTTTGATTTAAACTAGATTTTGAATGGATTCTTGCTTAATTTAGTCGCGCTAGTATATGCTGGTCTTTTACTGGCCTCTTAACTGGGTTTGAGTACTAAACAAAATGCCAAAACCTACCTTGAATGTTGACCAACATTTTACATCACAGTCACTTTTTAGTAAACAGCATGTGTTCTTTGTCCACAGGGGCTGTTTTAGTTTTGAAATAGTTAAATAGGGAAGTACGATATGATGAATGAATTGACGGCTTCATACAGTGTTGGAGCTTTACCAATTACAAGGCAGTTTCAGGACACTTGGCAGGGTTGTGTTCACCCTGTCAAACATGTTGCTGAACAGACGCAAAGCGAGCTCCCCGTTCATGCTGTGCAGTGGCATCCAACATCTGGCGGTTCTGACAGATAAAGAGGAATAAGGTGTTAGTGCAAGATCAGCACTAATGGAAGTACAGAAAAAGCCTTACCTGAGGCCCTCGGCAGCTCTTTTCTCGAAGAACCGCTTCCTCAGATCTGGTTAAAGCTCAGATGTTTGCATGTTTCCTTTACCGAGACTTAAAAAATGAGTTGGTTATAGAAGCCAAAAAGCCATTTTCCTTCTCCTACAGCAGAAGCGTATGCACAGTTCGCAGTGAAGCTTTGGAGATCCACACAGAGCATGTCAACTTTATAGCACAAAGGAAAAAAAAGAGGCTTCGGACACCAATTGGGTAAAATAAAATTAGCCCAATTTTTGCAGCTAATTAGTTACACATGGGAGGCTGCTTGAAAAAAAGTAGGTTGTGGGAGAGGAACTTGAAAAGGTGATGACATTTCCAACATCTTGCAGCATTTTGTGGTGTGGGAAACTTACTGCAAACAATTCTGCCCGGGACGCAAATGTTGCGGCAAACTCTTCCAGCAGAAATTCCAAGCAATTGCAAAAGAATAAAGGCAGGATGGGCTCTAGGCTAATAAGCGTTTCGTGATTGATTGCTCAGATCTTAATATTTAGAGGGGGTAGAGGCTTACGATAATTAGATTAAAATTCTGTGACAATGGTCCAGCCCTTTCTGCTATCCTTCTGAAATGCACTTCAGATTTATTTAGATGGCTTTTCTTTTAATGATGTAAATATTTTATTAAGCAGCTTTATAGTGTTTATGCCTGCACTTCCAAAAAATGTGCACACGGTGAGGATTTTGTGAGGAATCAAGACTCTAAAGAGGGTCTTACTTTTATTTTGGTTGGACTGGTGGAGTAAATGAGTGATAATAAATTTCTCATGTCCTAATATTTCAATACAAACAAACAAAAATGACTATTGAAGTTTGCGGCATCGGGGTTCTGCAACATTCCAATTTTTAAAACTGGTTTCCTTTCAGTTCATGAATTTGAGTGACAGGAAGATGAATTTAGTGAACTACAACTCAACACAACAGGAATGTCTTTAGTTCTATGTAAACTTTGCAACAAAATCTGACTAATTATGCATATTCATTCCCTAGCGTAGTTGTTCAATGTTGAAAAAAGAATTTGCATCATTATCAAAACTTAACATTTATATTTCTCAAATGCACCACAAAATTATCGCCATACCTGTATTAAATAACACTGCCGTTATCTACTTCATGGAGAAAATTGGAGCATTCTGGGAAATTGAGCGTTTTTCTACTATGGTCCATAAATTAAAAGTTAAAAGGTTTGGAATAATTAAGATATTTTAACATTTCTTAAAGAAATCGTCACTGCATTTGTTGATACAGTAAAAATACAGCAAAACGGTAATATTGTGAAGTATTATTAAAATAAAATAAAAAACTCTACAGTATTTATTTGGAAACTGTGATGCATTGGAAACCGTGTATTTATTTATTTGGAAACCGTGATGCATTTCTTTTTAAAATTCTTTTATAAATTATTTTTTTCTGAATTCTTTGATTCTTTGACTGCATGCCTGCTCAATAAAAGTATAAAACTATTTTTAGGTAAATAATATGCAGAATTAAATGCAGTTTATTACTGTACAGGCCATGCAGAAAGAGAACAATAATTTGATGTATTTCAGAGTGAATCAGAATATTCATCAAGAAAATATGAGCGGGCTTGTTTGTGTCCATCAGGAACTGATTGGATGTGAAAAGCGGGCGTTACCAGAATGTGAGTTTCAAATGGACTACCAACTCCTGAAACATATTTGGCTACAATTATTTTCTCCTTTAATAGGGTTAGTTTTGATTTCAAGTCAAACTCTTCACTGTGTGGAAAGCAAAATTCTGAAACGGAATCGATCTATGTCAAACTATAACATTTCTGTTCACGAATCAGACTAAAAAAAAATCCATCTTTCATGTTCCATGGAAGAAAGAAACTCACATTGGTTTGGAACGACATGCGAGTGAGAGTGAATAATGACAGAATTTCTGATTTTGGGTGTTCCTTTAAAGCAGAGACAGAGCCCTGTTTAACTCGTCAATGACACTGGAATAGCTTCCAAACTGTGTCCGCACCGCTGTTCCCTTGAGCGAGGCTGTTAACCCCAGCTCGCTCCAGGCAGACTGTCCGTGTAACAAGTGTACTGAAATTTCCTTTGGATAAAAAACCATCCGCTAACTAACAAATAACCAACAAATGTCGTTGACACTGTAAGGTCACTAGTTTTAACTGCATCTGGCTATCTGGTGCCTGAATCGAGCTCAGGGCTCCAGTCAAATCTTCTGAGATATATTTCACCAGCACATTGAATTCTGCTCTATAACATGCAGAACTTCAGTGGGCACTAGGGGATCGACGTCTGGAAACAAACAGACAGCGGCCTTGCCAGAAATCTCCAAACCAGGGCACAGCACTGTATTAATTTCATTAATCAGCTCCACATGTGAACATGGAGTGGGAGCGAGCGATAGAGAAAGAGAAAGAAGAAACCTGAGGTAGAAAGATGAGTGAGAGAGAGGGGGAGCTGGAGGACTGTGGGATATGACAGAACCACAATGACACAGTGTCTTAAAGAAGTAGTTCACCTAAAAATGGAAATTATGTCATTATTATGTCATTATTTACTCACCCTCGTCTCATAGGAAAACTATCTGCTGTTGACAAAGGGCTTTTATGGTCTTCTGAAATACTCTTTATGTCCCCTTTGACAAAAATATATGGTCCTATACAGTAAGTTTACAGGGAAACTGATATATTCATTAAAAATTCCTCATGGTTTTAGAAAATCAAGGATATTTATTACCATCCCTTGTTCGGAAGGGAATTACTAACTTTGGTAGATTAAATATACAAATCATAGACTTGAATTACAATACAGATGCTTTGATGAAAAGTTTTGCCTGTAAAAGTACAAAGTGCTTTTAAATTTTATTTAAAACATACAAAGTATTGTGTTTGTAGGCACTATGGAAGCTCGTTTCCACCACAAAATAATAATAAAATAATAATAATAAAAAAGGTAGTTGTAAAAAAAAATTCTCAGAACTGCGAGTTTATATCGCAATTGTGAGTTAACATCTCACAATTTGTACTCTTTTCTCAGAATTCTAAGATTACATTTAGCAATTTGGGCCTTTTTTCAGAATTGCAAGTTTATGTTGCAATTGCAAGTTCACATCTTGAATTTTTTTTCTCAGAGTTTATATCTCGCAAGTCTGAAGTCGCAATTGCAAGTTTACATTTCGCAATTCCAACTTTTTTCTTAGAATTGCGAGTTTATATTGCGCTTGCAAGTTTACGTTTTGCAATTCTGACTCTTTTTCAAAATTTCAAGCTTACATTTCGCCATTTTGTTTTTCTCAGAAATCAGAGTTTATATCTTGCAATCAATTTTTTTTTCCTCAGAAATACAAGTTTATATTGCAACTGTAAATTAACATTTTACATTTTTTTTTAAATTTGTATTAGAATTTTGAGCTTACATTTCACAATTTGGACCTTTTTTCAGAATTGAGAGTTTATATGTCACAATTGCAAGTTTGCATTTTGCAATTCTTCCTTTTTTTCTCAGAATTCCAAGATAAAGTCGCAATTGCAAGTTTACATTTCGCAATTCTGACTTTTTTCTTAGAATTGTGAGTTTATGTTGCACTTGCAAGTTCACATCTAGCAATTCTGACTTTTTTTTTTCAAAATTCCAAGCTTACATTTCACAATGTTTTTCTCAGAATTCAGTTTATATCTCGCAAGTCTGACTTTTTTTTCTCAGAACTATGAGTTTATATTGCAATTGTAAATTAACTTCTCACAATGTTTACTTTTTTTCTCAGAATTTTGAGCTTACATTTCACAATTTAGACCTTTCTTGAGAATTGCGAGTTTATGTGTCATAATTACGAGTTTACATTTTGCAATGCGATCGGTCCAGTTTGCTAACGAAACATTTAGTGCTTTCAATGTGAACCAATTCAATTGGTACATCAAAAAGAATCATCCAAAATAATGATTTGCATATGAATAGGACATTGTTATCATGTTACGGTGCAGGTGATTTCTTCATTTCAAAATAATATTGAACTTTTTTTTTTTTTTAAATGAAATGTAGTCACATATAAAAGCAAGATATTACGTTTTGCAATGTAGTAAAGTAAAAGCAAAAAGTTGGCTACTTAAACACATTAAAGAAAATAATTTGGCCCTGATAATAAACACACTGGTGCTGCCACATACAACTGAGATTGATATTTGTTTAGAGTTTATCAGGAGTTATCTCATTTCACAGGAAAGAACATTCCTGAACATTAGAAGACATCTGTTTCGAGATATATTAGGAAGCAACCACAGAGATAAAGAATCAAATGTAATTAATAAAAGAAAGCAGCTGAATGTCATAATTTGTCAGAGAATGTACACCCTCCTAATTCAAAATTTCACTGATAATATTGTCCAGTAGGCTTTTGGGTGTATAATTATTTGTAACATATTCCCTACAGTCCAAGTCATGTTTCAGCTGTTTAAAAGTATTTTCAGATTCTTTCTTCAGACGCTTTTGGCCCATGAGCTTCAGAAAAATTCAAAACATAACCTTCAAAAGTGCTCCATAATTTAGCTAATAACTTATTAGAGTAGTTCAATACCTAGCTAGAGGTCCTTCACTGGAAATTAATGGGTTTTGATCCAGTGTTTTAGATTATTGGCTGTTCAGTACAGCTCAACCAGTACAACTTGTCTATGATTTTGTAATAGTGTTTTGGAACTCCATCTATCCATGTTCCACATTGTCTCTAACAGAAGGAACTTGTTTCCATCATATTTGCTGAGGTCAAAGCTGTCTAAAACTATTTCAAGGCTATTTGAATTCATATGGACTCACATTCCCAACAATTTCCCCTTAGCAGTGCTTTCCTTCCTTGACCAGTTCCTTAAGAAGGGGTTGACCTGACCTGATAAATTGGTTGTAAAGTAAAAAAAAAAAAAAACTAAATAAATAACTAAATAAATAAATAAGTGTAACTGTGTGATGATAAGAAAATGCAGAGAGAATCAGGGGGAAACCTTGCCAATGGGGTAAAAAATAAATAAATACATAAATAAAATAAAATAGGAAAACAACACAAAAAATACAGATTTCTTTACTTTACTTTAATTCATTTTATTTTATTTTAATTATATTTATAATGTAATAAGGAACAATTTTCTAAAAATACAAAACTGAAAGATTGGAAAATAATTCCCTCAGCTTTTCACACAGGGTATTTAAGTGTTGAAAAATCATAAAGTAGTGTAATTGTGTTGATAATAAGCTTTATTTTGAGAGAATAATTCTAAAAATAGTTCTAATTATCTTATACTTGATTGTTATTTATTTATTTTAAGATTTTTTTCAAAACAAGACAGATATATTCTGTTGTTGTTGTTCTTGTTGTTTTGCAATATGACACTTTTCAAGCTGATACTGGAGCGCAATGCTACAAAAGAAAATCTACAAAAGTGATTGCTTGGGAAAATAATTCTCTGAGCTTTTCTCACAGGAGATTTAGGTGTTGAAAAATCATCAGGAAGATAATTGAGTGGTAAGCATAGCTGAATCATTAGCAGAGGGCTCTTGGGTCTTAAATTAAGACCGGTTTTGACACTTCAGATTGACTTGTGCTCAAGTGTAAGATGAATTCCAGTCTAGGGCTCAGGCAGCTTGTAGGGATATCACTTGTGTTATTGAAACACGGCTCTCTGGCAAAATGAAAGACCGAGACACGGGCGGCAGCACAACGTCTCTATTTAGACCACTGAAAAACAGCTGCATCCAAATGTTCCCTCTCAGTAACCCAGAGGGGTCCCAAGCCATTGCCTCCAAAGCCTTCAGAGGGCCCCTCCAACCCCCCTCGTCCACCGCACTAGACTAGAAATGGATTCCAGCACCGGTAATGCTGAGCAGGAACAAATGGGCTGTAGACCACCCCTACAACCCCAGCACTCCTCGAGCTCCAGCGCTTACACAAATAAACCGCCAAAGATTTAATGACGTTGGGCTTTGGGATCTTTTTTTCGGCCCTGCTTGTTCATTGAAAGATCAAACAGTTCTCAAGCGCCGAACGATTCTGGGAGAGCGGAGATATATTAATCTTGTAGCTTCCCATCATTCCCAGCAGCTGTATATTGTCTTTTCCGCGTTTAACTCTGAAGGCCGAAACACACATGAATGAACTCTCGCCATCTTGAAGACAAATGATCGAGTTTTACTTTCCATTTTTAATGTCGACAAATTACACTAATGTTGTGTAACCCCCTCCGTAAGGCGGTGGAAATTTTATTTCAGCACATTGCTAGTGGGGACGTCAACAAGACACTCCGGTTTGTTTACACATACTAGTCATGCAACACAAAGCTAGTATCGCTAAATTGTAGTTATCTATCAATGCTAGTTTTAGACGTTTTCACTACATTTTTGTGTTGACAACTGATGCTAGTGCTAATAATGTGGAATAACCACTATTGTGGACATTTTATTTCAGCATATCGGTAGTGTGCTAGTGCAGATGTCAAAAAGACACTCAGGTTTGTTTAAACATTTAAGATGTCACGTTAGTCGTGTAACACCAAGTTAGCATTGCTAAATCGTAGCTAGTTTGCTAAATCCATCAGTGTTAATTTGAGATGTTTTCATGGCTAAAGAAGACATGCATGAAAAATTATGTTTGCTTGAAGCTGTATATTGCCTGTAACTCTGAAGGACGAAATGTACATGAATCAACTCTTGCTATTTTGAAGACAACTGGTCAAGTTTTACTTTCTAGTTTATGTCGACAAATGATGCCAATGCTAATGTTGTGTAATCCACAACCCCCCCCCCCACCCTGGTGAGGCCATGTAAACTTTATTTCAGCATATTGCAAGTGTACTAGTGCACTACTTCGGACATCAAAAAGACACTTGAGTTTGTTTACACACACAATTTATCATGATAGTTGCACAACACAAAGTTAGCAAAGTGGAAAGTAAAATTCAACAAAAAAAAATTCAATACAGAGCTTCTGGGAATGTGGCAAAACAAATTTAGGTTGTGCGACTCGATGACGCTCCTGAGACAAGAAATACTTTTCAGTCCATGTCTTCTTCAGCAACGAAACTAACGTTGAAGGATAGCTATGAATTAACAAATGCACATTGCTAGTGCAGATGCCAACAAGATACTCAGTTTGTTTATGCATTTAAGTCATCACGTTAGTCATGCAACACATAAAGTTAGCATTGCTAAATCATAGCTATCCATCAATGCTATTTTCTGTGTTATGAGCATCTACGAGTTGCACAAAAAAGTTAGCTGGAAGCTGCAAATTACATTTAACTTTGAAGCGTGACACTCACATGAATTAACTTTCACCGTCTTGAAGACAAACTGTCAAGTTTTACTTTCCTTTTTTTTGTCGAGAAATGATGCTAAAGCTAATGTTATGTAATCCCTTCATGAGGCCATGGACACACTCCTGGTCATGTATGCATTTAAGTCATCATGTTTGTTGTACAATGCATAAAGTTAGCATTGCTAAATCGTAGCTATCCGTCAACGCTAGTTTGAGATGTTTTTCACGGCTGAAGACGACATGCATTGTAAAGTACTTCCCATCTCATGAGTGTCAACGAGTAAAGTCTGCATTGCTGCATTCCCAGAAGCTGTATATTGTCTTTTCTGTGTTTAACTCTGAAAGGCGAGAAGCACATTTATTAACTCTTGCCGTTTTGACATAAAAATGGAAAGTAAAACTTGACCATTTGTCTTCAACAAATGACACTAATTCTCCCTCTCTGTGAGGCTGAGGAAACTTTATTTCAGCACATCGCTGGTGTGCTAGTGTGTGGACATCAACAAGACACTCTGGTTTGTTTACACATTTAAGTCATCACATTAGTCGCGCAACACGTAAAGTTTGCATTGCTAAATCATAGCTATCCATCAACGCTAGTTTGAGATGTTTTCTCGGCTGAAGAAGACGTGCACTGAAAAGTATTTCCCCCTCGTGAATGTCTATGAGTTTCAAACATATTTTCACCTCAAAGAGAGCAGGGATCATGTTCAGGATAACATATTCTCTGGACTATGTCAAATTCCTTCCTTCCTTCCTTTTGATTCCTGTCTTTTACCAAGTTCCAGTTATGCTAGTTTTTCTTCCAAGGAAAATTTGTACGGCCCAAATAGAACGTTAAATAATATTTTACACTGACAACAAACATTAAAATGTGATCATTAAGCAATTTCACAGATTTGCCAGAAACATTCCCTATCATTTCCGATCATTTTGACAGCACGTTAAAAACTTTAGCAGTGTGAATATATGCAACTGTGAGAACAGTTAGGATTTCTCAGCGGATAGCGACTGGGCTCAATTTGCCAAGATAATGTGTTTTTCAAACACATTAAACATCACTTAGGCCATTTCCTCCAAAAATCCTTCTGGGTTTGAAAAACCTATTGAGCAACTTATCTTAAGTTCAAGCGTGCTTGTGATTTTGCATAATTTAATGCAACTGCATATCAATTTAAAAACGGCTTGTTTATGTCAGTTGCAATTAAGCTAAATTGAGTTTAAGAAGTCTGGTGACAAATTAGAATTTTAGATAGATGCTTTAAAAGGATTAATTGTCTGTGGCTACATGAGAGTTGGTCTAAAACTGGCAATGGCTCTGTTCCAGCTGTTTTTTACTGTCTATTGCCTACACAGAGAGCTACATTCTAAGCCTGCAACCGTCATGGAACTTCATAAGTGACTGATGTAAAATTCTACATTGGCAACTCATTCCAATAGCACTTTCTATGATATATGTGACTTGCTATTGATGTCAATAGAGTTTGATGTTGGTATGTTGCCAAGCTAAGTCAAAACTCTTTGTGTAAAAATGCAGACACCAAATATTGGGAAAATATTATACTGAATTGTTTACAGTTGATATTTGTTAGTGTAAAAATTTAGCAAAATCAGCATAATCACAACACAGTGAAAAAAAATGTTTTTATGATGATGATGATGATTAAGATGTTTCCCAGTAAAATGTCTAAATATCCCTCAAACAAGATAAGTTTACTACTGGCAAATATTTCTTCTTGTTTTAAACAGAATTTCACTCTGTCTATTGATTTTATTGTAAACAATTAATTCCTGCATTTTTTTTAAACCTTACTGTTATTGCAACATATTGCAAAATCTTTGGTATTAAGTGTAAAAAAATAGGCAAAACAGTGAAGATTGATTATTGATTGAAAAAAAAATGTAGATGTAAAATGATGACATAACTTTCATTTTTCGGTGAACAATCCCTTTAAATAATTAAATCAGACCAAATATTTCTTCTTGTTTTAAAGTCATCATGAAATGGAAATTCACCCTTTATATTATCTAAATGCATGTTATTGAGACTTATTGAGAAGTATTTAAGCAGGTCTTATGTGTTTAAAAAATAAATAAATAAAAACCTGATTTTTGCCTTGGCATTGGGAGTACGCCTACAATGACTTGGTCCTTGTTTGTATGTGTGTGTTATTCAGTGAGAGCATGAGTGTGATATGGTCTTCTGAACATGCAGAAGAATACCAGCAACTTTCCATGTTCTGCTTTGCATGTTACAATCGCCATGGGTAAAGATCTGGCTGGTGGGCTCTGGCCCACAACAACAAGTGTAGGAGAAATGCTAATGTAATCAAATATATTAAATATATGTGCATGCGTTTATAACAAGAGAATAAAATGGCTTTGTTCTGAACCTCTCTGTTCTTTTTTTCTTTTGTCTTCACGATTCCCCCAAATGTTTGATGTGTAATGTTTTCTCTCAAAGAGCCAAAAGACTTCAACCTCAGGGAATTTTAGAGAATATCACCATGACATAGACTTCAAATATGTAAATAATATTTCAGCAAAAGTGAAAATTCTGTCATCATTTACTCACCTTCATGCCGTTCCAAACCCACATGACTTTGAAAGGAAAAATCAAAGAAAGTACTGTTAGCTCTTTTTAATGCAATTACAATTAATTGGAATTTTATTCCCAAGATTTATTTTTGTGAATAAAAATATTCATAATTCAATCATATCAACATATCAATTCCATTGTATCAACATTTGTGACTATGTTGATTACCAAAAATTAAT
This sequence comes from Aspiorhynchus laticeps, assembly GCA_023376895.1. Classification (NCBI taxonomy): domain Eukaryota; kingdom Metazoa; phylum Chordata; class Actinopteri; order Cypriniformes; family Cyprinidae; genus Aspiorhynchus; species Aspiorhynchus laticeps. Next base: position 58,263,396 of record CM041793.1, on the reverse strand, counting down.
TTTGACTTGTCCTTCCAGAAGTGTGGGTTACAGTAAGAAAAGTGAATTGGACCCATTTGTAAAAGTCATTTAAAATTTTTTTAAAATATTCTCTTTACATAAAAAAAGTGTTAACATGATTTCATTTTTTACCTTTTTTTGTGTAAAGTTAGGATAATATCTAATTTTATCAAATTTTACAACTTTACTGCCATGGCAACATGAACCACACAAAAAAACACAAAACAAACAAACAAATACATATAGTTTAACTTTATTGTCTGTACAGATTTCCTGAACAGAAATTCATCTTTGACACTGGCATAGAAAATAAAACCAAACAGACAATACATTCACATATCACATAATAAAAATGTATGCATAAAAAATAAATAATAATAATAATAATAATAATAATATATATATATATATATATTATATATATATATATATATATATATATACACACATACATAAATTAATCTTATTTCTGTCTTGTTTTCAAGTACAATTATCTAAACATTCTTGTAGCAAGATGCATTTAACTGAGAAGTAAAATTAAATGAGTTTATGCTTATACCAGTAGTACAAATACCAGTATTAGAATATTATTTTCTTGAGTCCATTGGCAGATATTGTTTATTGTTTTAAGCATAAATTTGCTTAATTTTGGTACATTTTTCAGAAAACAATTAATATCTTAAGTCATTTTGCTTCTCAAGTAAATATTGGCCCCATTCACTTCCATCATATGCGCCTCATCATAATTTTTTTTCCTTTGCATTTGTGCATTTTTATGCATTAGTGTAATTCATAAACAACAATGTCAGGAATGTGATGAAAAAAATAGTAAAAGACAAATGTGAGGAATTTACGGCATGGCTGCTTGGTCAGAACTGATATGAATCTGCAGAGCTCTACCTGGAGACCAGCTCCTGCTCGCAGTATCAAGTATGTCCAATAATAACTGGCTTGTCTGATCACTGTAGTGCACAGGACCAGCAGTGTGTGTGGCCCAAGTTTGCCTCTCTGCCACGTTCACACATACTCAAACACATTTCACTTCACTTACATGCCTGCGCTCACCCCATCACTACAAAGTCACAGATGTCGCACCACGGCTAGAAGGGTTTTCATCATGGTTGGCTGGGTCAGAGGAAGCCAAGCAGATTTTCTACAACACAATCACAAATGTAGAGACTTGTTCAGAATCAGAATCAGAATCAGAAAGAGCTTTATTGCCAAGTGTGTTTGCACAAACAAGGAATTTGTATTGGTGTTAGGAGCTTCCAGTACAGAAAGTACAAACATAGTGCAGACAACATATAATTAAGGTAATAAAGAACACTAATAATGAAGAGAATAGACAATAATTAAGAATAACAATAGTAATAAAAAAAATGTACAGAAAATAAAAATGTCCATAGACAGAACTGTGAATGTGCATATGTCCTATGTACAGATGAAGGTTTGATGAGTTATTTACAGATGTACAGTACTGGGGTGTGTTATGTGTTGTTCAGGTGGGATACGGCCTGGGGGAAAAAAACTGTTCTTGTGTCTGGCTGTTTTTGTGCTCAGTGATCTGTAGCGCCGGCCAGAGGGCAACAGTACAAAGAGAGAGTGAGCTGGGTGTGAGGGGTCCAGAGTGACTTTCTTAGCCCTTTTCCTCACTCTGGAGGTGTAAAGTTATTGGAGGCTGGGCAGAGGGGCACCGATAATCCTCTCAGCAGTCCTGACTGTCCGTTGTAGTTTTCTGATGTCTGTTTTGGTAGCTGAACCAAATCAAACAGTTATGGAAGAACATAGGACAGACTCGATGATGGCAGAGTAGAACTGTTTCAGCAGCTCCTGAGGCAGGTTGAACTTCCTTAGCTGGCGGAGGAAATACAGCCTCTGCTGGGCCTTTTTCGCAATAGAGTCAATGTGATTGTCCCACTTCAGGTCCTGAAAGATGGTGGTTCCCAGGAATCTGAATGACTCTACTGCAGCCACAGTTCTGTCCGTGATGGTGAGTGGGGGGAGAGCAGGGGAGTTGGTCAGCACAGACTTTTAGACAGGCAGGTGAAATACCGTCTGGTCCTGAAGCTTTCTTAGATTTCTGTTTTCTGAACACCCGGTTCACATCCTCTACACAGACTTTAAACACAGGTAGAATGGTGGTGTGGGGGGGGGGGGGAGGTGGGTTGCAGGGGGGCAAGGTGAATGTGTGAAGTGCAGATCAGAGCGGGTGCTGGGTGTCAGACTGGCCTTTTCAAATCGGCAGTAAAACATATTCAGATCATCAGCCAGTTGTTGATTCTCCACAGACTGTGGGGGTGGTGTCTTGTACATGGTAATGTTCCTCAGACCAGTCCATACTGACACCGGATCGTTTTCTGCTGAAAGTTATTTTTTCAACTTCTCAGAGTAGTTCTTTTTAGCCACTCTGATCTCCTTTGTTAGTCTGTTCCTCGCCTGGTTATACAAGATTTTGTCCCCACTTCTGTAAGCGTCCTATTTGGCCTGACGAAGCTGTTTGAGTTTCCCAGTAAACCATGGTTTATCATTATTGAATGATAAGAATGTCCTGGTGGGGATGCATATATCCTCACAGAAACTGATATATGAAGTTACAGTCTCTGTGAGCTCGTCCAGATCGGTGGCAGTAGCTTCAAAAACACTCCAATCAGTGAGGTCAAAACAAGCTTTTAAATCTTGCTCTGCTTCATTAGTCCATCTTTTAACAGTTCTTAATACAGGTTTAGAAGATTTAAGTTTTTACCTGTAGGTCGGTATGAGATGAACCAAACAGTGATCGGAGAGCCCCAGAGTTGCCCGTGGGACAGAGTGATATGCATCTTTAATTATTGTGTAACAGTGATCCAATATATTACTGTCTCCGGTGGGACATGTAACGTGCTGTCTGTATTTTGGCAGTTCGCGGGAGAGATTTGCTTTATTAAAATCTCCAGGAATGATTAAAAGAGAGTCCGGGTACCTTTGCTCCATTTCAGATATTTGTTGTTGCATCGTGGCGCTCACGCACGCATCCGGAGGCACATACACATTCACGAGAATGAAAGAGGAAAACTCTCGGGGCGAATAGAACGGTTTACGGTTTATGAAGAGGGCCTCCAAATTAGGAGAACACATCTTCTTCAGAGTTGTTACATCTGAACACCAACCTTCATTTATGTAGAAACAGTCCACCACCTTTCGTTTTCCCCGTTAGCTCCGTGATGCGATCTGATCTGAACAGCTGATATCCCGGCAAATGAAGCCTGTTATCCGGGATGGCTTCACTTAGCCAGGTTTCAGTGAAGCACAATGCAGCAGAGTTTGAAAAGTCCTTGTTTGTGCGGGTGAGGAGTAGTTGTTCACCGTTTTGTTAGGAAGGGATCAGAGATTCGCGAGATGAATGCTTGGGAGCGCAGTTCGGAAGTCGCGTTTGCGGAGCTTAACCAGCGCGCTTCCCTCTTTTCCATCTGAGCGCGCGTTTGACTAGGGCCGCTGCCCCTCTGACCAAAACATCCAACAAAGCGTCTGAATAATCAAAAACCGGAAAAAAATTGTCCGTTGTGTGTTGCCTTATGACCAGTAGTTCATCTCTGGTAAAACTGATAGTAAGAGTATGACTAAACAGAACGAACAAAAACAAAAAACATTAAAAGAACGGGAGCATTCCAAACCACAGCAGCCATATGCGGTGCCATCTTGTCGTGTTCCGACTGATAAACCAATAATGCATCATTAACTACTTACCACCTGCAAACAGCTTAACAAGGCACTATATAGCACTGCACTGTATTAATTATCATTCTTTTGATTGCAAGCATGATTGTCACAACACACAGGCAGGAGACAAGGGGTAAGTGATATAACAGAGGTTTATTGACAGGAATGGAGATGCAGATCGTGAGGAGCAATGGCAGGTGAGTAGCAAGCACAAGGAATAGTCCAATAGGTCTTAGCTGAATACTGAGATGTGATGTCTTTGCAGGCTCGTGGGAGAGCGGGGACCAGGAACGGAGGAGAGCACATAGGAGGTTCATCAGAGGTTCTAGTGGGTAGGCGACACAGGTAAGTACAGGTAGATAGTCAGGGTTAGTACAGGGTGTGCACAGTAGACCGGACGATCTGCGACTGAGTGGAGCATGACTTTATAGTTGGCTTGATTGGAGACCGGCAGGTGCAGATGATTAGAATACAGGTGAGTGTGATCTTGTGTAAGTGGTGGCTGATGACGGTGGTGACAGTGGAGGCTGTGACTGCGTGACTGTGATGACAGAGACTCCCTGACAATGATCTTTTGAATGCACAACTGCAGAACACCATAGCAAAAGCCTAGCGATAACACCCAAAACAGTAACCACCCAAAACACTATAATTATCAGTTAGTGAGGACCAACTAACCAACACGATCTCATGGCAATTCTTACATAAATAATAAATAAATGCTAAATCGTACATATTTTACGAGTTCCCCAATTTGTACGAATTTGTACGAATTACCTACCTCTAACCCCGCCCCTAAACCTACTTGTCACTCAAGACAAATCGTACAAAATCATACGAGTGATGTTGTACGAATTCATATGATTTAGCCACTTTGTAACATATGTACGAATTGGTCGTGAGATATCAATTGTTTATCAACATGTTAACAAACACTCAGAACACTCAAGAAGCCATTAAGCAATGACCTAGCAGAGGTGTACGAAGTACACAATTCAAGTATTTGAGTAAAAGTACAGATACCCTAATAAAATATTACTCTAGTAAAAGTGTTAAGTAGACTCCTAAAGTAGACTACAAAAGTACTTGATTTTTAATGTACTTAAGTATTAAAAGTAAAAAAGTACTGATTGATGAATGTTTATTTATTTAGCAATTTTATATACTCCTGCTAAAAATACATGTCACTGATTATACTGATAACTGCTGATAATTCAGTTGTGCAAATAAATCCTATAATATAGAAATGAGGAAAAACACAAGGTCTGTTGTCAAATATAAATATACAATATAAAAACAGAGGTCACATTGGGTAAAATTTGTTAGCATTTTAAGAAAATTGTTATGCAATTCATACTACTTTTACATCATTTGAAAGTGTTATGGCAGTGGGGTAGATGCAGGGGCATTAATTTGCATTATTTTAACCTTATGTTTAGGTTTAAATAAAACCTACCCTGTTCAGATGGTAATACACAAATAAGGACATGTTTACACTCAAGAATTTCATACATTGGGCTTAAAAAGACCTGTTACAGCAACTTTAGTTTGCAAACAATGGACGCTCATGACCTAAATATGATTTTCATGTACAATAATAAATGCTAAAATTCGGCATTAATAACTTACTTTTTCGCACCATCAGTCGCGCACACACTCAAGCTCAGATGATCTCCAGTTATTGGCTCAGTTTGAGACAGACTTGTGAATTCTGTGAATTGTTAACTAGAGACTCGTTCTGATCAGATCATTTGAATCAGTGAGTTTTTGACTCGAAAACAGCTGCAGTGTGCTCAATAAAATATGTGAATGAGTCGTTAAGTGCGATTTGCAAACCAATTTAACTGGCTCATTAAAAAAGAATCACCTCATTCATGAATCGGACACTGCTATTGTGTCTTGTAGTGCGTGACGATTTCTCCAGTTCAAAATAAAAGGCACAACATGTTATTTATTAAATATAATGGAGTAAAAACAATGATATTATGTTTTGGAATGTAGTGAAGTAAAAGTAAACCTTTCTCAAAATAAAAATACTCAAATAAAGTACAGATATTTAAATTGTGCTTAAGTACAGTAACAATGTAAAAATACTTAGTTACTGTCCACCACTGTGACTTAGTAATCACTAGGATTGCAAATGAGCAGGACATTTTTGGGTACATTTCTTAAAACTTTCCATTAAGTCCACAAAATGTCCAAAAGTTTCAAAAAAAAAATCATGGAAAGTTTAGAAAAAAATTTAGAATTTGTTTTGAAAAAATTATGGAAATTTTCTGCCCTTTTGCAAACCTAGTGACCACCCAGAACACCATAATAGCCACTTTGCAATTATTTAGCAACAACATAAAACATCACATCAACTGATGTACACACTAACAAGCACTCAGAACACCCAATAAATTACCTAGCAACCATCTAGGGCCACCCTAAAAATCACATTTACAGCCCAGCCCACAGCACAGCACAGCCCCTAGCAACCGCTTAAGAAAATATATAAACTCTTAAGCAAACCTCTGATTCTCAGAACACTCTAGAACCCACCATCCAACATGCTAGCAACCATCCAAAATACCATATATTATTGGACGGTTAGTGATACCCTAGCAAAAAACAAGACAATTACAAAGACCAAGCAATCACCCAGACAATTACATCACCCATCTACTGCCACCCTAACCACCCCCAACAGAACACAGAGCAGCCTATAAGTGATTTCCAAGAAACCACATGAAACAACACAACTGTTAAAGGGGTGGTTGATTGCGATTTCACTTTTTTAACATTAATTAGTGTGTAATGTTGCTGTTTGAGCATAAACAATATCTGCAGAGTTGCGGCGCTGAAAGTTCAATGCAAACGTAGATATCTTTAAAAATTCTGGCAGTTTAATGCCTACAAAAACGACAGGTAAGTGACTACAACGAGTTACTTCCCGGGTCTGATACGTCACAGACCCAGATAAACCCCGCCCCTGGGAACACGCAGCAAAGGGGGCGAGGCCATGCTGCGCTGCTTTAGAGAAGAGGAAGAGAAAACTAGGGATGTACGTAAAAATCTATTCATATGAATCGCGATTCTGTCTTCTAACGATTCTAATGGATTCTCAAGATTCAAAATCATTAAAGCAGCAGTTCTTAATACTGTTACTCTGTCGCCCTGCTCTGCATCTCTCTCTCTCTCTCTCTCTCTCTCTCATTCAGATCGTCAGATAAGCTCCAACAAACTGTTCCAATTATACACTTATTTTCACACAGCAATGAGAAGCATTATAAATGGACACGCGTGCAGTTGCTGTGCTGTATTAAAGCTTTAATCAGGATAAAACCGTATATTAAAAGCTAACAGAAGCAGTAGCACTTACAAATAGCAGCGTATTTAAAAGTGTGAGACAACAACAACCAAACATACCATTAAGAGCCGTGCTTGCACAGGTTCTGCACGATCCTCTTCACTAATATCCTCTGGGTCTCAATCGGGCTCAAATTGATAAGCATTATAGACAACGCCACTGTTTAAATTATGTGAAAAATAATGTGTTTTTAAAAAAACCAAGCATGAACACATGCTAGACTGCACCCCATAAACACAATGAAGCCTAGAAAAAAAACAGTCAACCACCCCTTTAAGCAATGTGCTGATATTCAGAATCCCCTAGCAACATGCCAGCAACCGTCCAAAACACCACCAAACCTAGCAACACCCTAGCAACCACCTGAAACACTGCATCAACTGCCTAGTCAGCTGCCAATACCCTAGCAACCACCTGAAACACTACATCAACCGCCTGCAGAGTGTGCCTAACAAACACTCAGAATGGCCTAGGAACTACCCAGAATATTATTTAGCAAAAAATATAATGCCACTCTAGAAACCACCCAGAACACAATAACTACCATTTAGAAATATCCTAGCAACCTCATGAAACACCACAGAAACTGCCTAACAACAATTTAGTCATAGTGTGCCTAACAAACACTCAGAACACCCTGGTAACAACCTGGTGACATCCTGGCAACCACCCAGCAAGCTATCACACATCTAGTGACACCCTAAACCTAGTATATTATAGCCGCTTTAGCATCCACTTAAAACACCACTATAACTTAGAACACCATAGAAACCACCTATCAACATGCCAGCAACTACCCACAACACCATAGCTACCCCTTAGCAGTTCCCAAAAAAACACTTGACGGCGAGTGACGGTCGGGCTAGTTTGTTTGGTGTGTTCCACTCGTCGGCTCTCGTCGGGCTCACATCAGCGGCTGTTTGCCCGATTCAGCGTCGGGGACGTCGGAGAAAAGGAGAACTCTGATTGGATGTTCAGTTTAGCAAACGAGTCAGTGCCGAGAATTACAGCGAAAGTGATGAAAACGAGCACGTAAATGAAGGCGGTACAGACAGAAGGCTGTTTAAATGTTACATCTTTCCCAATCATTCTAATACGCGAATGTTTTCAAAACAACATGAGCAGCTTAAAATGATTAAAGTTTTCAACATTACTGATATTCAAAATGGTAAGCAAGCGCTGCTTTGTTTACGTTTCGTATATCTGCGTTTATCTGGTATATCTTTGTTTCGGTTTCTCCTTTTGAATGACTAATATATACTATTGATAGCTGCTGATATAGACAGTTAATTACTCTCACACATGCGCAAAACGCACATGTTAGTTTGCCGTCGGCTGTAGTCTGTGCGGTGTGTTCGAGCGCAGCTTTTTGGTCCGACGTTGCCGACACGAGGCGACAACACCGTCGGCTTTCGTCGCCACTAGTTCTTTGAAGTCGGCTTGGTGTGTCCCGGCCTTAACACCCACCATAACAACCTATAAGCGATACCCTAGAACAGTGGTTCCCAACCTTTTTTTCATGCCCCCCCCCCCACGTACACATATGGTAATCTGAGCCCCCCCCCGTATTATATTTAAACATGCCCATATACAGTATATATATATATATATATAAAACATTATATATATATGCAATAATAATATACATTTTTTGTCTTTTAGAAATGCACATTTGACATTGAGTTGACAGTAGTAGTTTGAGTTAGGATGCAGATGTAAATTTATGTTCATTATCAAAATCAGTAACATCTGTAAAAATTGCAACAACCTCTTTTTTTACATGGTGAAAGTACATTTTTCTGACTGTTTGAGTTTTATTAAAATTAACCATTGTTCTTCCTTAGCATACATTTACATCATGATAACCAGAGTTAAAACCACACATATAGCACCTCAATACTGTGGTAAAAAGGCAACTATATGGTTTCTAGGTAGCCTATTTATATGTAAAACAGTAGTCTAAATACATTTATTATAAATGCACAAACGCTAGCTATAGCTTAATCACAAATATACTGTAATTACATTCCATTACTCCTTTAATACACGTCTACATTAATATAATACATTTGATATAAATACCCCACATTTCTGCCACAATACCATGGTGCAGTTAGTGTTACTACAGTAAATCAATGGTAAACGATGGCGATTTGTAGATTGAAAAGCCTTCTGACTGTATCGTTGCACACAGTGTTTTTCTGCTGTTTGTCAGCACTGTTTTATCTGGATTTAAACTAGTTTATATCAGTTGACTGATATCGACTGATACTAGTTTATTCCAGTCATTTGTGTTCTTCGCTGAATTTAAGCGCTTCTCACTGGATCTCACAGCGCTGATTAGTGGTTGCGTGATCGGTGAGTCAGCTCGCTCAACGTGTCAACAGCTGCGCCGCTGTTTGAACCGAGCGGATATGGTCCGTGTGGCGTGGTTCAAATGAGTAGCGCTGTTTTGTTTTCCACTTTTGCCGCATAAACATTAAATTGAATATTTATCGAACTTGTTTTATCGAGGAAAATTATATCACTATAATTATGGTTATCGTTTTATCGCCCAGCCCTACCTCAAAGTATATCTGCTCCCGCGCCCCCCCGTGAACTCAAGGTTGGGAACCACTGCCCTAGAAAACACCTGAAACAACTGTTAAGCAATGTTCTGCAACACCCTAGCAACCACCCAAAACACCAAAGTTACAACTTAGTAATACCCTAACAACCACTTCAAACACCGTTTCAACTGCCTAGCAACAGCTTTGGCAGAGTGTGCATAACAAACACCGTGCACCAAGAACAATATGGTAACAACCTAGCGATGCCTTGGCAACCACCCAGAACACTATAGCAACCACATAGTTGAACCCTAGCGATCACCCAGAATATTATAGCACCACCTTAAAAAAACACTCTAGCAACATCATAGCAACCTCTTAGCAATATCTTAGCAACAACTTGAAACAAAACAACAACTGTTAAGCAAACCACTGACACTCTGAACATTTTAACAAGCAGCTAAAAATACCATAGATAGGCTACCCTAGCAAAAAAAAAAAAAAAAAAAAAAAAAATTCACCGAACAGAACACTCTAGCACCCATCCAAACAATTATAGCTACATCTACTGCCACCCTAATCACCCCAACAGAAAACCATAGCAACCCATAAGTGATACCATAGAAATCACTTGAAACAACACGACACAATGTGCTGACATTCAGAATATGCTAGCAACCACCCAAACCACCATAGCTACTGCTTTGCAATACCCTAGCAACCATCTGAAGCACCACATCAACTGTCTAGCAACAACGTAGTCATAGTGTGCCTAACAAACACTCAGAATGTCCTGGTAACAACCTAGTGACATCATAGTAACCACCTAAAACACTTTAACAACCACCTAGTGACACCCTAGCAACCGCCTAGCGACCACCTAAACATATATTTCTTAATCTATATTTTTACTATGTTGAAATTGCCTTTGTAGCAACAACCCAAAAACACCATAACTACAACTTAGCACCACCCTAGCAACCACATGAAACACCACATCAACTGCCTAGCAACAGCTTAATCATAGTGTTCCTAACAAACACTCAGAATGTCCTGGTAACAACCTAGTGACATCCTAGAAACCACCCAGAACACAATAGCAACCGCCTAGTAACAACCTAGTATATTATAGCCACTATAGCAACAACTTAAAACACCAGAACAACTAAGAGCACCATAAAAATCACCTAGTAACATCATAGCAACCACCTAGTGACACCTTAGTAACCACCTAGCGACCACTTAGACCAGGGGTCATCAAACTTGATCCTGGAGGGCCGGTGTCCTGCAGAGTTTAGCTCCAACTTGCCTCAACACACCTGCCTGGAAGTTTGAAGTATACCTAGTAAGAGCTTGATTAGCTGCTTCAGGTGTGTTTAATTAGGGTTGGAGCTAAACTCTGCAGGGACACCGGCCCTCCAGGACCGAACTTGGTGACCCCTGACTTAGACATATTTCTTAATCTATATTTTTTTCCTATGTTGAAATTGCATTTATAGCAACCACCCAAAACACCATAGGTACCAATAAACAACACCCTAGTAACCACCATAAACACCACACAACTGCCTGGCAACAACTTAGTCATAGTTTACCTAGCAAACACTCAGAACGGCCTGGTAACAACCTAGTGACATCCTAACAACCACCTAAATTATTTTTCTTGATCTATATTGTTTCTGTTACGGAAGCAGACTCAGACAGATGGTTAGAATACAACAGGTGAGTTTTATTGTAATCGGTGGAGTCAGCAGGTAGCTGATGGAGGTGAGTAACAAGTTCAATGAACAGGCACAGTAGTATGATGAGGGTGATAAGGGAATTTCCTTTGCTTTCACAGGAACTCGTGGATGGGGGAAACGGAGCACACACCTCACAATCCTGGACTGGGTAGACACACTCGAGGAGATCCTTAGAGACACAGACGATGGAGTAGAGCTGGGAGGAACACACTGGGTATGAAACAGGAGGTAAGTAGGAGATCAGGGTAAGAACACAGGTAAGTAGCTGTAGTAGCATTAGTCCACTTCAAAGGAAACGAGATCGGACAATGTGCTGTGTGAGGTGTGTGCTTTGTATGCAGACTGATGAGGGTGCTGATGACGTGCAGGTGAGTGCAATTAATACTCAGGTGAAGGAGTGCGTTGTGATTGGGAGGTGAATGAGCCTGGCTGATCCGTGACAGTTTCCTGTTGAAATTGTGTTAGTATTGTGTTATTTAGGGGTACCGTTTGTAGTTGCTCACATTTCATGGGGTAAATATGTGTTTGTTCTCTTCACATTTATTGTAACTGAGATGTGTTTACATGTGTTGAGTTAATGCAACAACCACAAGGCCATATGCAGAGGATGAGTTATAATGGATGACGCAACAAAGTGTATCATAGCGCTGCTAAACGTATATTCAAAAGTGTGTGTGTCCTAACGCCCAAGGCATCTTGAATGTGTTTGTTTGCCTTCTGCAATACTCATTACAGTCTGACATCAAAGTTAACACTCAAAGAAAAATTAAATTAGCATATTGCCTTAAGGTATACGTTTAAAGTAAAAAAAACATAGCTTGGACTATGTAAATGAGAATTTTCTCCTCAAGCTCAAATCAACAGACCGGTCACATTAGCTTTGTGCCTCACACATTCACAATATGAAGAATTTAGACAATGTTCATTTCTTGTGCAAACATGATATATTTTCACCCTCGCATAAGTGCAGTGCTTTGTTGTTTATCTTGTCTCGTGATAATATTCATCCTCCTTATTCATATCACAGTTTAAATTATCCTCAGCCAGTATTCCCATGCAAACATATGTCTGCTATTTTCCAATGGTAATTTTGATTACAATTTTGTCTTCTGATGTGACTTGCAGTCACATTTTGTTGAAAATAATGTTTTGTTAAGTACGCTTGAATAACCACAGTTCATATTATTATCTCTGAAAACCACATCAAGTGACTTCAAATTTGTTGCTGCATGCTAATTTCTATATTTATGCTGCACACTAAAATGTACTTTGTTGATGATACTGTCAAATCTTACCTTTTTCTTAATATAACAAACCCTCTATACACACATTGCTTGCATTTGCATGTAAAGGTGCAATTAGTGAAATTTCATGTGCAAAAAAGGTAAATTGTCTATAGTCAATAGTGTAGCGATGTAGGAAGTAACTTTCAAACCAAGGAGATATTTGTTGGAAAAATTCACATGACCAACAGAACTCCAAAAAAATAAAAAATAAAAATTGCATGATCAGCGGTACTCAATGCAAAATCTGCATGGAGACATTTTTCGGCCTCAGAGGAAATTTCCATTTGTATGGATTCCTATTGAAATCCCCCCCCAAAAAAATTAGCTCAACAACAGTACATTTTAAAGTTTTAGTATTTAGCTAAATTCATCAACTTTATTTAAATTCACATTAGCAAAATTTCATGATCAAAAAAGGTCCATTGTCTATTGTCAATAGTGTAGATCTATGAAGCACACGGATGTCTGTTTTCTGTTGGTCAAAGTGATTTCGCATGAGCAGCTGAACCAGATGCGAAATCTGCATGGAGACATCTGTCAGCCTCTCATGGAATTTCCAATTTTGTTGCTTCCTTTGACCATACCTATGAATTATCAATTAGCTAAATTAATTAGCTTCATTATTATTTAAAAAAATCATAATGTTATGCACTTTCAGGTTCACATAAAATGGCCTTGCATTCTTATTCCAATTCACTCTAACAAGAAAATGGAAAATGTAGCTGCATTACAAGTATACAGTTTCCTATAAATTTGCAGTGTCAATAAATTTATATGAATTTGGGACAAATCAAAATAGATACAGTTTTTGGCTTCTCTTCAACTTGTGGATATTGGGTGAAAAATCCAATGGAAATTCCACTTGAAAAGAAAAAAAAACTAAAATGTAATCTTTTAAATATCTCAATTGTGTTTCCTTGACAGCACTGAATTATTATAATTTTTTTTATCAAAATTTTTATTTATTTTCATATACAACGTCACAACACAACAGACATATACTCAATATCCCAAAAGTCCAGTCAAAAGGGAGGGAGAGAAGGAAGGACACGGAAAACACAGAACAAGTCATTCCTTTATATGATCATGTATGTAAAAAAAAAACACTGCCAAACATCAACGGTTGAAGGCTTAGCCCCAAGCACTGAATTAAATTTGAAAGTAAATTGAACATTTGCAGGAAGCAATCATTTACCTATGAAAATTAAATTTTACAGATGAAATTTACAGATGAAAATGAAAAAATGCTGTGGAACACAAATGTCTGTTTTGTCCAACCAATGGAAATCCAATGTTTTGAACCCCAATGACTTTCACTGTATTGTCAAAAACAGTTTAAACATTCTCCAAAATATCCCAAATTCTAATCTTGAAATATCATGAACTTTGACATTATTTTCATTCTGCCGGATGTCTGTATGAACTCTGCATAGCTCTTTTGAGTTGGAATTTAACAAAGCCAACCTCAGGAAGTTGAGTTGGATTTTAACAAAGCCAACCTCAGGAAGGTCATGCCGAACTTCCATCAGCATGTATCCTGTCCAACTAGAGGACCGAATACACTGGACCATTGCTACACTCAGTTCAAGAATGCCTATAAAGCTCGTTCCTTGCCAGCCTTTGGTAAATCGGATCACGCGGCCATTTTTCTCACACCGGAATATAAACAAAGGATCGTTCAGGAATCCCCGGGGGTGAGGGAAGTGACGCGCTGGTCCTCCCACTCTGAAGCTATGCTACAGGCGTCTCTTGATGACGTCGACTGGGACATGTTCCGGGCGAGTTCAGCTGACGTCAGCGAGTTCACGGATATAGCATTAAGCTTTGTTTACATGCTAACTAACCAAGCCACTGAAACGGTAACAATAAGGACATTCTCTAATCAGAAACCGTGGGTGGACAGAACAATCCGGGCTGCGGTTAACCAACGCACTGCCGCATACAACGCTGGTCTTCTGTCAGGAAACATGAGCGATTACAAAGCATCATGTTATGCTCTCCGACGGGCAGTTAGAGCTGCTAAACTCCGATACAGAGAGAGAATTGAGTCACATTTTCAACTCAATGACTCCCGACGCATGTGGCAGGGACTGAAGACCATCTGTTCCTCTGGAAATAACCCCTCCGCCGAGGTGAGAGCAGACCGATCGCTGGCCGAAGAGCTAAACACCTTCTACGGACGCTTTGAATGCAACGGCGGCAGCGCGACTCTGCCGATCAGCGCGTCAGGAAGCGGCAGACAGAGCAGCGATGTTGATCATGTTATCACCGTGTCAGAGGACGAGGTTCGGAGAGAATTAAGGAGAGTAAACATCAGGAAAGCCGCCGGACCTGATGGGATTACCGGCCGCACTCTGAGATCGTGCGCCGATCAGCTTGCTGGTTTGTTTACTTCCATCTTTAATGAGTCCCTTGCTACCTCTGTGATTCCCACCTCACTTAAGAAATCTGTCATCATCCCTGTACCTAAGAACAGTAAACCCTCTTGCCTGAATGACTATCGTCCAGTTGCCCTCACATCAACAGTCATGAAGGTTTTTGAGAGACTTTTAAAGAAACACATATGCTCCTCCATCCCTGCTACCTTGGACCCTCTTCAGTTTGCCTATCGCCCAAATAGGTCTACTGACGATGCCATCTCTCAGGTACTGCACTCCTTCCTCACTCATATTGACAGCAAAAATGGCAACTATGTCAGACTTCTATTCATTGACTATAGCTCAGTTTTCAATACTATAGTCCCCTCCAAGCTAGCTGTCAAACTCTCAGACCTCGGCCTAAACACTACACTCTGTGACTGGATCCAAGACTTCCTCACCGGCAGACCACAAGTGGTGAAAATGGGCCAGTTCACCTCCAACTCCATCACCCTGAACGTAGGAGCCCCGCAGGGCTGCGTTCTGAGTCCCCTTCTCTACTCTCTCTACACACACGACTGTGTGTCCTCTCACAGGTCCACTTCTATTGTTAAATTTGCTGACGATACTGTGGTTCTGGGCCTCATTTCCAACAATGATGAGACCGCATACTTGGGTGAGGTAGAGAGACTAACATCATGGTGCCAGGACAACTGTCTCTCTCTGAACATGAGCAAAACTAAAGAGCTGATTGTAGACTTCAGGAAGAGACAGCAGCGGCCCTACACTCCTCTCATGATCAGCGGGACCCCTGTGGAGAGGGTGAGCAGCTTCAAGTACCTCGGTGTAAACATCTCCGAGGACCTGACTTGGACTGCACACATTCAAACACAGGTCAAGAAAGCCAGGCAAAGACTGTACCATCTGCGACAGCTGAGGAAATTCAGGGTCTCACCAGCAATCCTGAAAACTTTCTATTCAGGGGCCATAGAAAGTGTATTGACTCAGTGCATCTCAGTGTGGTACAGTAACGCCACAAAACAGGACTGCAAAGCTCTGCAGAGAGTCGTGCGCTTAGCTGAGCGCATCTCTGGGTCTGCCCTCCCCTCTCTGCAGGACATCTACCTCAAACGCTGCAAAAGCAGAGCTGCAAAAATAATCAAGGACTCAAATCACCCCGGTAACCGTCTTTTCATCTCACTGCCATCTGGCAAGCGCTTCAGAAGCGTGATGGCAAAAACTGAGAGACTGAGGAGGAGCTTCTATCCACAGGCCATCAGGCTACTGAACTCGGTCTCCTAACATCTACAGGACTCATATAATTAACTGTAACACCCATCTTTCTCCATCTTCCGCATTGCTGCTATGTGTACATACCTGGTACAACCTGTTTGCACATTCCTTGCACATCCCATTCCTCTTGCACATCCCTGGTTATATTAATATTTATTAAATCCACAGTAGACTGTATTGCACATTTTAGTTCATTGCACATTTCACTCATTTTATTTTATTGTTTTTACTTATTATTATTTTTTTTTTATCTTATTCCTACCTATATTTAAATATATGCTCCTGTGTTATGTATCATCTTTTATTTTTATTTTCTTGCACTGTCCATTGAGCGGACCTGTCCTGACCTACATTTCACTACTGATTATACCCTGTATGATTGTGTATGTGACAAATAAACAAGAACCCTTGGAAAGTGCTGAGATGTACCGAGGGTGTACTGAATGATCTGTCAAGGCAAATTAGCTGCTGCTCTTCACTGGCAAGCTGAGATGTGTCTAACAAGGGGAGAAACACTTGCATTCAATGATTGACGTGGAGTGATCCCACACTACATCAGCGAAATCCACCACTTTTACCTTATTTCCAAATGTCTGACAAGGCAAACTGGAAGATCTCAGCCACAGGCCAGTGCTCAAGCACAGAGCAACAGGTGCTGGCTTCTCGTCTTACAGACTTTCAGCCTTTGTTGTCAAGTCAGGGCTGCACAAAAATGGTCGATGGCACTGTCAGAATATATTTTTTTATTAAGTGTCAATATTTTTTTCCTCTTCCAGAATACATTTTAAATCATTTTCAACAATAATTTTAAAGTATATATGTATATATTTTTCTGAGCAGTATAGAGCCTCTCCATAACAAATTATGAAAACAATTTTGGGTTAACATTTGCATGATTAAATGTTAAGTTCTGTAAGTGTTCTCATTTTCTTCAAGTTTTCCACATATTTTTCTAAATTAATTTGTCTTGTAGTTCTTTTCAATGGTTCTGTGGCATGTAAATGAACATGTAATCTCCTTAATTTATATAATAACATGAAGTGTTTATGATATTAATGATCTAAAAGGTCATACAAATCATGCATAATACAACATTTATTTAAAAATGTAAAACTGTTAAAATAGGAGTAGATGGCATGTCACACTACTAGCACTGCTTGACATCTCATGTCAACTACCCATCTACAACTTATAACTAGACTCACAGAGAATCTGCAAACTTTCTAAACTTTTTTTTTTGTGTGTGTTTTGTGTGCTGATCACGGAGGAAAATCTGTGCAATGGATTTAAACAGTCAATTTTATTACTTTTCATTGTATTACTTATCATTAACAGAATGCATGATTAAATTAACCAAAAATATTTAAACAACATCGACTCAAAACTGTTTAAAAATGTAATTACAAAGATTAATTTTAAATTAATTTATAAAAAAAATCTTAAGTTAATTAAGTAATTAAGTTTATTAAAAAAATCATATGAAGGAATATTATATATTTGTCTTTTAACACATTTAAGCAGAAGCCAAAAAGGTTTTAGAACCACGAGAAACATAATATCTGTAAAATATGAATTTGTTAATAATATTTATTCATTTTAAATATACATTTTCTGTTCTGATCATAGTTGAGTCAAATTCATCTATCACAAAACAATAATGTGTGTTCAGAAGAGTCGTAACTTGAATTTGATATTTTTGATGCTTATTTACTGCAAAATAATAATAATAATAATAATAAGAAGAAGAAGCAGTTTTATAAATTTCTCCATATTATATGAAGTTAAAATTATGATAATACAAAAAGAAAGTATAATGATCTATCTCAATGCCAGTTAACACAATTAATTAATTAGTGATTCAATTCGTTTTTTACCAAAAGGTCACCTGTGCCTAGTTGTGGTTCATATAATGATTTGAGAGATTTTTTTGTAAATTTGTAAATAAATCAAAGATTGTTGAAGTATGTTTACAACAAAATGCTATTTACTGTAAGACTTTCTACTTCAAAATGTCATGCGTAATTTAGTAAATAACTTGCTGCTTCTTTGTAATGAATTGTGAGAAGTTCTCATTTCTGATTGAGAATTTTGAACTTTTTTTTTTCAGTGCAGCAATTCCGAAAATTCATTATAAACCATTTTACAATGATGCATCTGTGTTTTAACATTGCAGCTGATAAACCAAACACACAGGAAATTCAAAACACCTTGAGTCAAGCTGAAATGCATAATTTCTTCAAAGACTAGACCGTTTTTTTTTTCTTCTGAACTCTGGGGTTCAGATTTCAATCACTGACTTTACAGAGATTGTGAAAAACAAAACATGATCTTCCCTCTCACGCTGCCTGTGGCGGGCAAAGGTTAAGCCCATTTCAAACAAGCTGGTCCGAGTTTACGCATACACACGCACATGGATTCTGAATGATAAATCTCACGACTCCCCCCTCCACTTGCCCCCGACAATCCCAACACTTGCCCTTAAAACACTAAAAAAGCTGCTTTGTGGGGAAGTGTGCAAAGTTTGCTCCGTTGGTGGTCACCGCAATAATAAAGCTGAGAGAGGCTGCGTACTCCATAAAACCCACCGCCAGACGTGCACAGCTTTTACATGATCGCAGTTTAAGCAACGCACATGGCTTCTTTTCATGGCCGAAGCCCATCTTCTGAAAATCCGTAAGGTAATAATTTGTTAATGGCCGCACTGGTGTTTAGTAAATAAGTCCACTTATGCAGAGTCAGATCATTTACAATTTTCCATTTGGTGTCTCATACAACACATTTTCTCCTCTAAGAGTTACTCTAGGTTTGGAGTGTATGAGAACTAGAATGAATTCAAGGGGAAACAGGAACATAAGTTTTCCGCTTGTGAAATTTAAAGCCAAGTTTGGGACCGGAGCGAACCAGAATGCATTAGACACTTTGAAATTATGTAGGAAAAACTTAAGGCCTTCTCTTGCTGGAGCTTACTTAGACCAAACATCCTGTTATGGCTACATCACCTTGCATATTTCAGTTAACCTAAAGCAGATTTTTCTTGCAATAATTTTAAGTGCTTGTTTGACCAAATCTCTGGCATCCTTTAAGGGGCTTAAAGACCCTATGAAATCAAAATTAAAGTTTTGAGGCTTTTAGTTCACGTGTGTGATCTTGGAGGTCATAGCAGAGACATGCACATTCAAAATATACAGTTTTCTCTTAGGAGACAGCAAAAACATAATCAAAAGACAAGGCGCTTGTTAAAAATTTTAAAAAAGTTACAATTGTGAGCTATAAAGTCGCAAGTATGAGAAGTAGCAGCAATTGTAAGAGTATATAATTATATATAAAGATGAGATATGATGTCGCAATTCTCAGATGTAAAGTTACTATTGTGAGATATAAAGTCAGGATCACAAAATATTAAGTTGCAATTATGTAAATAAAAAGTCAGAATTTCGATATATATGAAGTCACAATAAAGTTGAAATTGTGAGATCTGAAGTTGCAATTGTGATATATTAAGTTAAGCAATTATGAGTAGTCACAATTGTGTGGTATAAAGTCATAATTGACTCCTTAGTTACTGTTGCTATGTCCGATAAGCCATGCCGCTCTCACACTACACATCATGTTCCCACGCAGTAAAAAATACACCATGGAGCAAAGAGGAAAATGATAAAACGATGACAGACAAGACAGAGCAGGTTACTTCTGGTATGAAACAAGGTCTCAGCTTTCAAATTGTCATTTTTTAAAAGAAATTCAAACAATAAATACCATTTTGTGGCTCTTTAATGTGACAGATGTGTAGCACCTCAGTTCAAGCGGCACGTGAACCGATAATTTTTTCATATTTACTTAAAGCACAAAATAAACATGAATGAACATCATAACGCATTTTATTTCAACCGTGGAATGACATCAATACACACAATTATTTTAAGTCCACCAAAGTTAATCTACTCTCCTGTCTGATTTGTTTGTCAGACTAGATGGCGGATTCGGTGTTATGATTAGATCGCCTGTCAATCAAGCTCTTTGCGAACAGTCAATTACGAGATATGAATTTGCAACTGTGAGATATTAGGTTACAAATACGAAAATTAGTCTCAATTGTGAGATGTGAAACTGATGTTATGAAAAGTAGCAATTGTGATATACAAAGTAGTACTTACCAGATATGAAGTCACAATAGTGAGATATGAAGTCTCTAACGTGAAATAAAGTCACAATTGTGAGATAGAAAATTGGAGTTGTGAGATACAAAGTCTCAGTTGTGTTGTAAATTTAAAAAAATCTGAATTATGAGATACAATGTCACAATTGTAAGAAGTAATATTGAAATTGTGATATTGTCATTATTTGATATGTGATATTTGTCTTTATGAGATGTGAAGTCACAACTGTGAGATATAAAGTCACAGTTATGAAAAGTAGTCACAATTGTGAGATGTAAAGTAGCAATTACAACATTTGAAGGTGCAATAATGGAAAAAAGTAGTAGAAATGGTGAGATAAAAAGTTGTAATTACGAGATAAGAAGTCACAATAGTGAAATATGATATCACAAATGTGAAATAAAGCCACAAACGTGAGCTATGAAGTAGATGTAATTCTGAGTAATTGTGAGATGCAAATTTGAAATGGTGAGATGTGAAGTTGCAAATGTGAACTAAAGTAAATTTGTGAAATTACGAGATACAAAGTAACAATTGTAAGATGTAAGTTGAAATTTTGAGATATGAAGTTGCAGTTGTGATATATAAAGTCATAATTATGAGTTGTTAAAGGAACACTCCACTTTTTTTGGAAATAGGCTCATTTTACACCTCCCCTAGAGTTAAAAAGTTGAGTTTTACCGTTTTTGAATCCATTCAGCTGATCTCCGAAAAGTGGTAGCAATTTTAGCTTAGCTTAGCATAGTTCATTGAATCGGATTAGACCATTAGCATTTGGTCATCAAAAATGATCAAAGAGTTTCGATATTTTTCCTATTTAAAGCTTGACTCTTCTGTAGTTACATCGTGTACTAAGACCGGCGGAAAATGAAAAGTTGCCTGAAAGCGCCTGAAAGTAGTCCCCAGCTATATCATAGGCTACTGAGCTGGGGACTACTTTCAGGCGCTGCGTCATATCACTGTGCCTGCTGCACCCATGGTACGGCAGCAAAGTTCTTTGATTATTACGCCGGAATGAGAGTATAGTTCCTAGCCATATCAGCCTAGAAAATCGCAACTTTTCATTTTCCATTGGTCTTAGTACACGATGTAACTACAGAAGAGTCAAGCTTTACATAGGAAAAAATAATGAAACTCTTTGGTCATTTTTGAGCGAGATGCTAATGGTCTAATCCGATTCAATGATCTATGCTAAGCTAAGCTAAAAGTGCTACCGCCAGACCCGGAGATCGGCTGAATGGATTCAAAAACGGTAAAACTCAACTTTTTAACTCTTGGGGACTTGGAAAATGAGCCTATTTCCAAAAAAAGTGGAGTGTTCCTTTAAGTCACAACTGTGAGATGCTGCAATTATGAGATACAAGGTTGCAATTTCAAGATACAACGTAGTAATTATGAGATATGAAGTTGCAATTATGAGATGCAAAGTTGCAATTATGAAATACAAAGTTGCAATCACAATATATCAATTCACAATCACAAGAAATTAAGTTGCATTTATTCAAAATAAAACCTAAATTGTGAGAAATGAAATGAAGCAACTCGGAATTATATAGTGACCAGTGATCTTTTTACATATTTTTACACAGTGGAAATAGGCGTTGCCAGAAACTGAACAAAGTAGGTGTGTAAACTCATTGCATTGCATGTACAATTTTTACAGGGCATGTAAGGCAATATTTAAATTAAGTGGTATCTGTACATAAAACTAAAAAAGGAAAAAGTATTTTTCTAATTACACGCATTGCCTTGAAAGTTTGCAAATGTAACAATGATTCACATACTCCCACTGACTGTGTGTGGCTGAGATGAGAGATGGTTTCAATTATAGTGGCATAAAAATCGGTTTGACAGGAGTTGTTGGATCAGAGTTGGCACGAGGGTTGCCCACTGCTGTCATTCCCCAAAAGGATTTCCCACCCAGTCCATAGACACACATTTAACCTGTCTTTAATTCTAAACACATTTCTTTTTGTGTAAATCGATGCAAAAACTCTCAACCAAAAATGACAACATTTTACCTGATGAGGCCCTAATGAGTGTGATTTATCTCTGTTGATTACGACATCAATTGGAAAGACACAAACTGTAATGAAAAACTGTGTTGGGGAAGCTTAGAAATCACACACTTCAAAATTACAAATAGACGTTTGGCTAATGGTGTCCCATTTTTTTTTGTGCCAAACATATAGTAGCAAACTACTTTGAAATATTGAAAGGCTACTTTTAATACACATTCTATTTAAAAACAATGTAATTAAATATGTTACAGTATTTCTTTTGCTACAAAAAGGAAGTGTAAAATGGTACGCTGAGAGTCTTAAGAAATTCAATCAAGATGGCGGAAGTTAGAGAAATATCGAACATATTTATTACTAATTAAATTCTGAAAGGTATCTATAAACAGTTTAAATTATGTTGAAATTATAAAATTAACTGTTTACATAGTCTCGCATAGTCAGACCTTCAGACTGATGGCTGAAGGTCTGGAATAGATGTCCGCTTTCATTGGCCAAGGCCCGCCCATGAGGTCGTTTGACCGATATGTCAAACAACCAATCATAGTTTGTTTCGTTTAGCGTCACGTTTCAGAGCGTGGAAATCTCGGATGTATTTTAAAGATTCTATGCCGTGAACTTTAAATATTTCACATACTTTTGAATATCCAGCGTTTAGTTGACCCTGATAAGCGTTCGTCGTCACATTTGTAAACATGACGGCTTTCTTCTTTCTTGAGGGGGTTTGGCGCCACGGCATCTTTGTTTCCCGGCGGACCAGAAATAAACGCAACACTCGCATCTCCCGGAAATCCGGTTTAATTCAACCAGTCAGATGACGACTTCGTAACTCCTGAAGTGTTTCCAGGAAAGTGTGCCGTATGCATCAGACGTTTAGCCAACGTTCCGTGGGCATGACGTCTGAGGTTGAGACTACTGTTTACCCAATATTTGTGTGTGCTGTGTGTTTTAATGCTTGGAAAATAACACTGTTAGCTTAGCAACATGATAACGCCAGACCTTGTGAAAAAGAAGTACACTACAAATAACACACTACAGTTCAGAAGTGATAAGAAACATTATCAAACGGAAGTGTCTTTCTTTAAGTACATTTAAGTGGTTTATACGTTTTATTTCATTAATATTATAGTATCTGGAAGTACATGTGGATTTTTTTCATTCATATATCAATCTATCAATATATATCAATTGTGAGTCTCCTGTATTCAGTAGCATTAACTAACTGAGCTTAGTTGCTCTACAACACAGGTAAATTCTTTGGCAATGACACCTCAAACTAAATGCAGATAAGATAACAGCTTTTATGCCATACGTGACATAATTTGTACATTGGCATGATAGCAGCAAAAGAAAGCCAGGTATAATTACACTCAAGATTACAAGGCTAACAGATCTCATTTTAAATAAAACCACAGAGGTTTGAGCTGGCGCTGATGTAGAGAATAAAGCAGTTTTTGTACTATAATGCACCAACAGGGACTGAGCGCATTTAGAATTGTACAGCTTTTATGAATAATCATTAACCTTACACAAATACCTTTGTTTTCCACATGGCCTCATGGGATATGAGAGTAGGCCTTATTTTGTGATCACAAGCTCTATTGATATGATTTCGCCTTTCAAAATCTGCCACATCATTGCATCGCTAATCTGTGCTACTTGGAAAATCACGCATTTTAAAAATATTACTGTATTAGAATCAACTAGACTAGACTTAATTTTTACTGATTACATTTGTAGATTTTTTACTACTTATACTGAAGTTGCAGTGCTAGCATGTTTTGGGAGGTGAACGGTGCATTGTTATGTGGTTGTGTTGGAGCTGTTTTTAGCAAGTAGCTGTAGCAGAAAGCTAAATGATAGCAATAGTTGTCTAAACAGAAGTACAGAGGAATTCTGCTTTTAAGAAACAAGAAACAAACTTTCCATGAGTCAATTATGAGGTAATTAAACACAACCTCACATTCAGTGAGCTCATATGAGATCATTAAAACAATGTTTCTGCTTCAGGTAATATGGATTTCTTCTAATTGAGGGTGTGTGGGTGATATTTAAACATTACTTACTCACCCTAATGTTGTTTGAAACTTATTTTTCCATGCAGCTTTTTTCAAAGAAAAGTGCTACAGGCCTAAAACACTATAAAAGCCCCATAAATGTAGTCCATATGACTGCAGAAATATTCCTAATATTCCGAAGCCATACAAAAGCTTTGAGAGTTAAATTAAAGTCATTGTTCATTGATAATGTTCATTTATGTGGCAAATGTGGTGCCCAACGTAGGGCATCAACATCACATGTCATTGGTGTCTCGTAACCAAACAGCATGATATCAATCAATGACATTCCCCATACTATGGAAGTCAATGGAAACCAGCAACTGTTTGGTTACACACGTTCTTTAAAATATCTTCTTTTGTGTTTAGCGGAAGAAAGAAACTCATAGCTTTGGAACTACATGATGGTGAGTAATGGTAATGGGTGAATGATTTTTATTGTGTTTTCCTGGTGTATTGCATATTCTAATACAAAAACTTAAGTTTACAGTCTTTATCAGCGAAACTTCCCAGAGTTATGGTTACAGAATGTTCTCAAACACCAGACAACTCAATACCGCGGCAGATTATCCTGTTATCCTGACATTATTCTGTAATGAAAAACCATCATACACATCAGTGGTCTTCTTAATAAACCGAAGCATGCTATCATATAGGGTCAACAAGGAGTGAAGGGAGCATCCTGTACAGGAAATGTGACAGCATGCGGGAAGGCAGGTTATGTCCCTCTTTGATCATTTTTACTGCTCACTGATACGATCCACGTGCAGGGGAAGTCTGTTTAGCAGTTCTGCGCCTACAATGAAATGCATTAATTAGAAACAAATCTGGAGTTTCCATCAGTTTCCTTTGACAATGTGATGGACTCAGGATTATGGTCTCCATATGAATACCAATACTCAATACTGGCAAAAAAAACAAAAAAAAAACTAAATATATATATATATATATATATATATATATATATATATATATATATCCTAGTTATTAAAAATAATGATTATCATTATTTTGTGACAACTGAACATATTTTCCTTGCAGATTTGTATTACTATTTTTCCCTTATTATTCTCAAGCATGATTCTGAATCCTCAATGCATTAATAAAAAATTAAAATGTATTACAGTAAAAAGGAGATAAAACTTAAAAACATTGTTTGTTTAACTCATCATAAATTTAAGGCAATACATCAAATACTGTCATTCTGAATTAATCATAAGAATAATACACTTATAACAGCTTTGTTGCTGGTACTTAACATATACTCAACTGGTCTTTCTTGAAGTGTGACAAAAAAAAAACTTTTTTTGAAAAGATCAAGCACAGATTCTTCCTGAAAAAGAAACAAGAAATCACACTTTAACAAAAATACTTGCTTTATGGTGCTCAAAGAGCTCTGGTTCCCTTTTAACATGACCTCAAAATTCACAGTGGAGAAATCACAGACTATTTATAATTTGTGTGGAAATAAAAATATCCAGCCACAGAGCAACTGACTCATGATTTCCTTCTACCTGGGTTTCTATAATGATGGCAGTGTCTGGCCAAAGCGGACCCATTGCGATTTAAACAAAATAATATATAACGTTTGAGAGTTCATATATAATGTTTAAGAGCTGCTTACGATATAAGAATATAAATTTAAAGACCATTAAAATGTTTTCAAATATAAGGTTACCTAATTAAGCACTGAGTGAAAGAAACAATAGCCAGTTGTGACATTGTCCCCAGTCAGCAAACAAATTTGGCCCAGATTTGGCATGCATCTGGCACAGCTGGCATTCATCCGGCACTGGCATACAGCATGTGGGCCAAACATGGCCCGGGTTTGGCAGAGGTGGTACCGGGTTTAAGACGGCACACAAGACATGGGCCAGATGTCAAATGTAGTATTTGGCCCAGATGTCAAAAATAGATATGTGGGCCACATAAGTATGACCGATCTTGAACCACATGTAAAATCCATTTAAAATATTTTTGAGTAAAATGCCAATGTTTTCCCATACAGAAAGGTAATATATTCACATATATGTGAAACAATGTTAAATATATTTAAATATATTTTGAAAA
Source organism: Aspiorhynchus laticeps (assembly GCA_023376895.1). NCBI lineage: Eukaryota > Metazoa > Chordata > Actinopteri > Cypriniformes > Cyprinidae > Aspiorhynchus > Aspiorhynchus laticeps. The sequence goes on along the minus strand of CM041793.1, from coordinate 58,236,819 downwards.
TGCATAACATAAAGCTCATGTTGCGTGTTTAATTATGTGTTTACATACATGCAAAATTATATTCATGCCTCATATGATAATATATGATATTATGTTGTATATTATAGAATAGTATATCCTGTTGTTTTATATATATATAATATATATATATTTATCTGCCATTCATCCGGCACTGGCATACAGCATGTGGGCCAAACATGGCCCGGGTTTGGCAGAGGTGGTACCGGGTTTAAGACGGCACACAAGACATGGGCCAGATGTCAAATGTAGTATTTGGCCCAGATGTCAAATGTAGATATGTGGGCCACATAAGTATTGCCGATCTTGACCCACATTTAAAATCCATTTCAAATATTTTTGATTAAAATCCCAATGTTTTCCCATACAGAAAAGTAATATATTCACATATATGTGAAACACTGTTAAATATATTGAAATATATTTTTAAAATGCATAACATAAAGCTCATATTGTGTGTTTAGATGTGAAATTATATTCATGCCTCATGATATTATATGATATAAGATACTATATCTTATTTTATAGAATAGTATATCCTGTTGTGTTATATATATTTATATACAACTGACCTCAAACAATGTTTTGCATTCACATTCTCATTCAATTTACAGTTTGATGTAGGCCTACTATCCACTTAAACAATACATGATGAAGTTTCAGGACATTTTATTTGACTTTTATGTACTATTTATGTAAATGCGTAACTTTGATGTGTTTTAGACCATGTTGGCCAATCAGAAGCCTGAAAAAGTTTCCAGTAGGCGGAGATAACAGCGCAGGCTCCGACGTCACAAGCCAAAAACTCCGGTTTCGCTGTCTACACGATAACCGGAGTTTTAGAAAATCTTCACCCTGGCAGGAGTTTTCAAAAATGTTGGGTTTCAGTGACCTGGTGCAGAGTTTGCGTGAGGACGAACCGCCAACCCACATATAAAAAGCTGCGGTTTTGAAAATAACCGTTGGTGTGGACAGGGCCAATGGGCGCGCGCGTTGAGCATTCAAATCACATTAAACTGGAGCGGAGGAGGTTACCATGGTAACGGCGTCAACTCACTCAGCTGACAAGTAGCCAGAGTCTGTCTCTCTGCTGTTTTCACTGCTTTCAGGTAAGTTTAGTCCCTAAAGTTACACAAATGATGCATACAACCGTTCCTGACACTTTCTTACATGTAATTGACACGTTTGTGTTGAATCTTTACTTTACAGGAATGGTTTAGTGTCTTCAAAAAGACCGTTAGCATCACAACCGTTATCTACAGAGGCTAACTATTAGAGGTAAGCTAACAGATTTGAGCTCTTATTAATGAACGTTTGAGCACATTTTATGTGTAACGTTAGATGAGCGGTTTTGATAGTTTTTGTAAATGTTTTGCTGGCACTTTGTCAATAGATAAATGGTAGTCACTAAGCTAATTAATTTAACCTAAAAGTCTGCACTGTGGGGTCAATCGGTGACGTCACTTACATGGGCTAAAATGAAACTATTTCAAACACGTTTTTAACTTTCATTGCAAACAATTGTACTGTGATTTCAGGAGCGTCAGAAAAAAAAAACTAAAACAGGGGAGGTTTGTAATGGGAGCTGCCGACAGAGATACAGGAAACACAGGTGATCTGAGAAATCTTATTAAATAACATTTTTCACAATATATTAACTATATCATCATGCATCTGTAAAACCTAAAAATATGAATTGTGGTATCTTAAGATTTTTTGTATGTTTTGTATATTATTATTATTATTATTTCTCTTTTCTGCATTTCACCTCTGCTGTAGTTTGTTTATTTCTAATAATACTGACATTGTATACTACATTTTGTTGGCTATGTGACATATTGTTCCTATATTCTTCCATGCTGATGGCCGTGCTGCAGAGCTGGAACGGATCTCCTGTTGAAGAACATCTCCAAAGCGCCATGAACTATCTGACTAGTAAGTAAAACCTCAAACATTCAAAAGTTTATCAAATATAAAAAAAGATCAAATAAATATAAAATATTTCCTGTATGTCCTACAAGGCCATAATAAAAAAGTTATTTGAAATTAAAATGAATAACGGTAAGACAGAACCAGAGTACTGTGAACGCACCTCACTTCAAACTGTAACGGTCTTTATGTACAGTATATTATTTTCTAAACTTTAAATGTAGTGAAGTTTTTGTTCAAGTAGGCTTTGTTGTTTGTGGAAACCTCACGCGAGCCTGAAAAGTACTTAAAGCTTAAAATCTTATTTGCACTCTTGAAGACTGTTCACCAAAGACTACATTTCAGTCTGGCAGAATTTTCTGCACACTTCACCACCAAGATCAAAATGAGCATTGTGAATGTAAGAGCCTCACACTACATTGTTTGTTTGAATTGTATTTCAGGGCAGTTCGTGAAGACAAATATAACCTGGACAGAAGTCAGATCCAGATCCAGCCTCCACACCAGACTTCTCACTCACAAGGATTGCTGTCTACTAGATATTATGTGTACTCTTCAGACTTAGGTGCATGCAGATATTATTCAGAGACATGAACACTTGAATATTGCAAAAATGGAGAAAGTACCTTATTTAAGAATTTTATGTTATTTGCGTAAACATTAAAAAATATATACTGTATATATACAGTATATATATGTTTTTTTGGTTTTTGTTTGTTTTCCAAAGCACCTAAAAGCCAATTCACACTGCCATACCCCAACAGGGTGAACACACTGACCAAGAAAAACAAATAAGCATTTTTTTTTTATTTTTTTTTTTATAGTTTTTGTGGAAGTGTGAACTGACCATAATGTTGTATTTTAGGTGTGAGATTCATTCAACTTTGTTTGCTGATTAAACATTAAATATTTGTTCAGAATATTGTCGTTGTTGTGACTATTCATCTGGGAGGGGTGTGTATCAAGTGGCTTGGTTATGGTTTTGTTGAGGATGACATGTGGAACCCATCTGGCCCAGCGTATAGGACCAGAATAGGGCCAGCTATTGTCATACAGGTGGCTGAGATATGGATCTGTCTTGGCCCATATTTTGGCTGCCAGGTTTAGTTCACCTGATCAGATAAGGTGTGGCTCATTTCTGGGCTTTCTGGTTAAAGACTGGTGTTGATACGGTTTACTTAAGGTTGTGTTTTGGTTCCATCCCACATAGCAATTGTTCTCTGGCCCAGCTCCGGCCCACATAGCAATTTTTCTCTGGCCCATCTCCGGCACACAAAATCAATTTTCACATGGCCCACATACCGCAATGACTTACGGTCCTAGTGTGGACCAGGTCTGGATTCCAGACAAGGGCCACACATGGGCCATAACTGGCCCAAGTCTCAGCCAAGTTAATTACCCATAACTGGCCCTGAATTGGGCCAGTTATGGCCCATGTGTGGCCCTTGTCTGGAATCCAGACCTGGTCCACACTAGGACCGTAAGTCATTGCGGTATGTGGGCCAAGAAAAAGCTGATTGTGTGGGCCAGAGAAAAATTGCTATGTGGGTCCCGGTTCTGTATCATGGCAACATGCTATAATAAGTGCCACAGGACCTGATTGAGCACTTCCAAATGCACCACAGCGTGTGGTATTGGAACATTGTGGTATTTTCTTAACAGAAAATAAGCCTGGCCAGAAAATGTTAATTATTTAGATGAGTAGCCATCTTCACTGTCAATAGACATCACACGGATATACGTAATCACCTCTTATAATCATCTATAATCAGCTGTTGTTGGAACGTTAGTAACTCAATGCTAACCTGAGGTGAAAACCATATGTTCAGTCACTAAATGGGTGAATCTGGAGGAAAAAAATAAAATTAAAATAAAAAAAGACAGAAATGAATTTGATTAAATTAATAATAATACAAATATTTATTTTATTTATATTCTTCTACTTCTTCTGATTATTATTATTATTAAGCAATGCCTTAGCAACTGACTATCCAACCCCATATCACCATAGAAATACCCAAACAACATAGCAACCACTTAGCTAAAACCCCAACATGCAAACACACTAGTAACCAACCAGCAAACACCCTAGCATTTCTCTGCAACCATTTAGACATCCTAGTAACTGCTTAGCAAACACCCAAACATCCTAGCAACTGCTTATCAACCTCCCAGAACATATTAGTAACCACCTAGCAAACACCCAAATATCCTAGCCAAACACACTAGTAACCAACTTCGTAACTGCTTAGCAAACAGCTGAACATCCTAGTAACCACCAAGCAACCACCCAAAATATCTTAGTAACCACTTAGCAAACATCCTAGCAACTGCCTTTTAATAACTATGAACCACTTATGAACCACTAGAACATCCTAGTAACCACTTAACAGCCCCCCCCCAAAATTTCACTAACCACTTAGCAAACATTGAAACATCCTAGCAACTACAACAAACAACCTTAGTAACCAAACAGCAAACATCTAATCACCTGAACACACTAGTAACCAACTAGCAAACAGTCAGACAACCTAGTTACTGCTTAGCAAACACCCAATTATCCTAGCAACACTTGGCAACCATGCTGAACAGCTTGGTAACCACCTAGACAACACTCAAACATCCTAGCAACTGCCTAGCAATCACCCAGAACATCTTAGTGAACACCAAGCAGACACCTAAACACCTGAACAAACTAGTAACCAACTAGCAACCACTCAGATATCTTAGTAACTGCTTAGCAAACAGCTGGACATCCTAGTAACCGCATAACAAACCCCCAAACATATATACCACCAAGCAACCACCCATAATATCTTAGTATCCACTTAGCAAACATTCAAATATCCTAGTAACTGCCTTTTAATCACTATAAACATCTTAGTAGACATCAAAGAGAAAATCCTAGTGACTGCTTCGTAAACACCTGAACATCCTCGTAACCACTTAACAAACCCCCAAACATACTACCTAGCAACCACACAAAACATCTCACTAACTACTTAGTGAACATTCAAACATCCTAGCAACTGCCTATCAACCACTACAAACACCCTAGTAACAAAGCAGCAAACACCTGAACACACAACCACTTAGATACTGTATCTTAGTAACTGCTTAGCAAACAGCTGAACATCCTAGAAGCCGCTTAACAAACCCCCAAACATATATACTGCCTAGCAACCCCTCCAAAATATCTTAGTAACCATCTACACCTAAACATTCTAGCAACGCTTGGCAACCATGCAGAACATCTTAGTAACCACCTAGCAAACACCCAACATCCTATTAACCCATTAACAAACTTCCAAACCTATTAATTACAACCATAACATCTTAGTAACCACCTAGACAACACCCAAACATCATAGCAACCACCTAAACTCCCTAGATTTTAAAATTATATTTTAACTTTAAACATTTATTTTTGGGTCTCAATGCTATTTGTCTACATCTACCACATTGTCTGAATAGTTAAACAAAATAAATGCAAGTTTTTTATAACAAAGTTGTTGAGTTTGCAGTGTCAATCTACTTCACAGCGACTTTCAGTTTGCATTCATATAAGCCCTCCAACGATGTCATTTGCATTTTGATAGCACATTTTTTGCCTAAAGCGCAAAATCCTATTGTGAGTTGATGGATTCAGTTTATGAAGCACTATATTATGCATACCATCCATAAAGTAATATTAAATCAGCTAAATTATGGCGTTGCATTCAAGAGTTTTCAGACAAAAGGAAATAACAGGTTACTTTCAAATGACTTTTCATTGATCATAAATAGCCGTTTAAGGAAAGATGATCCTTGGTAATCGTTTATCATGCTTATATGAAGAAAATAGGGTAATGTTGCACAGTACAGTATAGTGCACAGACACAAAAGCTCTTTTTGTTGCAGTGGTCCGGGAAGCATGGCCCCTCTGCTCCGCCTATTAAGCACTCCGATTTCAAATTGGCCCTCGTTATTAATCCCAATCACCCAGAACAGCAAGACCACAGAGCTCTCCAAAACACATGTGCAAGCCCCCACTGCACAGGCTGATTCTAATTAATTAATTACATCCCAGGTGATTTCACTTTAAGATTGGAAAAAAATAGGGATGGAAACACTTCCCACAGGCTATACCAAATTGGCAGCTCTAAGTCTTGGAAAATAAGCACAGTATACTGCCCCCAGGATTTTTGATGACTTTCGAAGTCCTCCTACTCTCCCCTGTGCTCTCCAAAGGAAGCCCAGGAACAGTCACCCTCTCATGCTCCTACAACATGTTATTTATGTTCGCAACAAAAGTATTTTTAAGCCATTTGATCTGAAGTCAACAGTGTAGGTGTGTCAAAGTGCGAGTATGCTCATGAGCAGCTACTTCGAGATAAATTATTTTAGAAATCTTAACCGGAGAAAGCTTCTCCATCACCTTACATGGCATCCATGGAGCTAAAGCAGAACATTCTGTAAGGAAAATGTCCTCATTTGGTCTGTATGGCAGATTTTACTGTGATGTTCTCTGGAATACATAAATGAGTACCTTCTTATACACCTTAGCAACACCCCAACATTCTAGAAATCGTCTGGCACGCTAGCAACTCCCTAGTAACCACTTAACAAGCATCCTAGCAATTCCTTATCAACCTCCCTAGCATATACCCAAACATCCTAGCAACTGTCTGTCAACCATCCAAAACATCTTAATAACCACCTAGACAATATTCAGCCATCCTAGGAACCACAAAAAACACCTTAGTAACCACCTAGCAAACAACCGTACATCCTAGTTACCCCTTAAACTATGAACAAACTAGCAAACAACCAGAACATCCTAGTAACTACCTATACAACACTCAACCATCCTAGCTTCTTAGCAACCAACTATAGCATCTAAGTAATGACCTAGTAAACATCCAAACATCCTAGTAACCACTTAAACAACTAACCAGAACATCCTAGTAACTACCTATACAACACTCAACCATCCTAGCTTCTTAGCAACCAACTATAGCATCTAAGTAACTACCTAGTAAACATCCTAGTAACCATTTAAACAACTAACCAGAACATCCTAGTAACCACTTAGAAAACACCAAACTGACTATCAACATCTTAACACATCTTAGTAACCAGATAGCAACACCCAAACATCCTAGCACTGCCTGTCAACCATCCAGAACATCTTAATAACCACCTATACGACATTCAATCATCCTAGCAACCACACAAAACATCTTAGTAAGCACCCAGCAAACAACCGTACATCCTAGTTACTGCTTAAACTATGAACAACCAGAACATCCTAGTAACTACCTATACAACACTCAACCATCCTAGCAACTTTCTAGCAACCAATTATAACATCTAAGTAACCACCTAGCAAACACCCAAACACCCTAGCAGCCATTTAAACAACCAACCAGAACATCCTAGTAACCACTAAGAAAACATCAAACATCCCAGCAACTGCTTAGCAACCACTGAGAACATCTTAGTAACCACCTAGCAAACACCCAAACCCCCTAGTGTAAGAAACTATAGTCTACCTCGACCCAGCTTCCACTCCACAACATGTTTTATCATGCTCATTTCCCAAAATGGTTTAATTATTATAGAGAAGAATAAAGTCAACAGTTCTGTTGACTGTAGACCATTTGGGATGCTCACATCCTGAGCAAATGGTCACAATTGTAGAATGGGAGCAGGTGTGGGTCACTGAGAACTACCTCAGACAAAGGGGTGTCAGAACTTAATTAATATACAGACTACAGCTGTTACAACAGGAGCGACTTCATTTACATGAAGGGTAGTAAACTGAAAATGTATAAAAGGTTTGAACTTGGATGTTCTGGGTTCATTTCGACTGCGTTGAACCCAAAGTACTACATGTGCTTTGTCACTGCTATGCTGCAATAAACATCTTCATCAAGATCTTCAAAGTCCTCATCACTTTTTCTTACATTGGCGAGCCACCCAGCGAGGGTTTTCCGAAAAAGTGGGGAAAGGTAAGAAAAGTGGTTTCTTTCTTATATGCTGTTTTTGTCAGGGAACCCCCTCGTTTTAAAAAAAATCTATAAAAGAAATTGTAAGGACAGAAGATAATTTGGTTTAGTCAGTATTAGCAGGAGGAGTTCTTAAGCCTATTCTGTACAAATTCTGTTTAAGATTCTAACGGAACTGAATCAGCCCGAAGCAGTGTGGTAGCAGAGTTGTATTGGGATTGTTGTTTCTAAAGTAACTGAAGCAAAGTGCTTAAGTCAAAGTTTCTAAAGTAACTGAAACGTGATGTTGGTCTATTATAATTATGTTAAGATTCTAAAGTAATTGAATCAACCCGATGTACTGTGGTGACTGTTGAAATAGACCTATTGTTTCTAACGTAATTGAAACAATAGACCTATTGTTTCTAACGTAATTGAAACTGACTGTGAAGTTGTGATAGTTCTGATGAAATTCTAAAGTAACTGAATTGACCCGATGCAGTGTGGTCACATAATTATTTCATAACTGTTGTGTGTTATAGTGTAGTGAGTCCGATGCACCGTGACTCTGTGAAGTTTAAAACAGTAACCCGAAGCAGTGTGGTTTTTGCCCAACGTACGGTGGCACTGTTTTTAATCTGATAAATATCAGTTTGAGCCCGAAGAACTGTGGCTAGAAAAAGGCTGTTTGAGAAAATATATATATAAAAAAATAAATAAAAAGTGACCCGACATATTGTGGTTTTGTCCGATGTACTGTGACAAACATTGTTATATATATATTTTTTCAAACAGTTGCAGAAATTGAAGCTGTAAATGCTTGTTTTGTCTGAAGCATGAGACATTAAGTTTAAAGGAACAACGTACTGTAGTGTGGCTATCTAGTTCATATGGTAAGAAGTTCTGAAACGGTGAATAAATAGACTAACAGATATCTTAAAGATAACTTGTAGTCATTGAAAAAAAGAGAGAACAAAGTTTTGAATTACCATACTTAGTTTAATAAGATTTTGAAAATGGAAGAAATTATTGTTAAATACATCGCTAAACACGGCACTCAGGGAATGTTTGATGGGATAGAGAAGGCAGACGACCCCTACGAGTGGGCTATATCTCAATTAAAAAAATGTCCCAGAATGCCTAAAAACAAAGAGGGAAAAGTTGCTAATGCACTTCAAGCTCTTTTTGCCTCATACAAGGTAACTAAGAAAAAATTAGAGGAAATGAAAACTGAAAACAAGTTACTAAATTCTCAAGTCAGCGGCTATGTCATGTCATTGAGAAATTGTGAGGCTGAAGAGATCATTTTGAAGGAACAGATAGTGAAATTGAGAAAAGAAATGTCAAAGTCTGAAACTGAGAGGGAAACATTTAAATGTTTGTATGAAGGGACAGCTAGACAGTTGGTACATGCCCAATCCAATTCTGAATATTGCGAAAATAACTGCAAGGAAGTCTTTAGTCCACGATATAATTCTTCAGATGATTCTGTGAGGTTCCCATTAGCACCAGTGCGAACAAGACAGACTGGAAATAGAAATGAGAGGGTTCTTGATCAAAGAACTGAAAATGGCCAAGCTGTTAGACAAGCTGCCTTTTATAGACTTTCAAAGTCTTGTTACAGCAGTGGGTACTTTTGACCCTGATAACATGGATCATGTAGAGTTCTTGTCAAAACTGGAGAAGGTAGTGGATGTTTATAATGTGTCAGATGAAGATGCTTGTAGACTTCTTATGATATGCATTCCTCACTCATTAACTAGTGTTCTCCCACAGGAAGTTCGTGACAAAAGAGCAGACAGAGGGGCAAGGAAAGAAGCTCTACTTAGACTTGCTGGGACTGATTTGGTTAACTTGAGAAAGATAACTGAGGTGACAATGGAAATTGGAGAGCATCCTCTAGCATTTGCGTCCAGGTTGTGGGAAATGTTTAGCTGTTACAGTGGTTTGCCCAATGCAACTAAACAAAATCTCATGTTTAAGTCTGCATTAATTGCACAGAGCAGTTCACACATGCGAGAAGCCATTGCTCTACATGTAGATGTAAATACACCATACGAGCAAATAATTTCCAAAATGACACAGCATTTCAATGCAAGAAGTCAAATGAAAGCTGCAGAATCTAGACATCCAGTCGCTGCCTTTGGCAAGAGAAAATGTTCTAGATTATCTAATGGTTTCTGTCAGAGACCATGGAGATTTGAAAGACTAAATTCAGAAGGTGTTACTCTCTGTTATGCATGTGGAAAAAGTGGTCACATTGCCAGGCATTGTCAAGACAATGAGAGACCTCATCAAATCTTTGTTTGTCATGCTTGTGGAAGGATGGGACACAAGGCAAGACAGTGTCACTTTTCACACAAAAGAAGGATGGGATACTGTGATTTGTTTAAGAAGATAGGCAGTTTAGAAACCCAGTTGGCACTGTTGAAAGGAAATAAGGAAGAAGCCATTCACACCTTGCCAGACACAGCACTGCATGAATGTTAGATCTCAAGAAGAAGCATGACACCGTATCTCTATTCCGAGGCTTTCATTTATTCTGAACAGTAACTTCACATCTGCACGCTAAACATACTACTCTTCCTTTTTACTCTCCTCCTTCTCCTCTTCCCCCTACTTAGCGCCTCCAGCGGCAGCACCAGTTATTACTTAAGACACAACATTTCCCCTCTTTGTAAAACACAATTCTTAACCAGAAGAAAAAAACATGTACTCTGAATAAAGTAGTTGTAACTTGTAACAACCTAGGCTACTATTCAGTAACAGTCTTTACAGAACATTCAATGTCATATATATTGCCTAAACTGATGACATTAATACATGAACGGTCAGCAAACAGTCTATTGACATTTGAACAAATTCAACAGCATTTCTTTACAGTTACTTCAAACACTTTTGTAACCAGTAGTGCTGAACTCATACAGAACAATTGTCTTTCCTTTTAAGCTACATTGTGTGCAACTGAGATACAGGACAGTCCTGTTTAGGTTATCACATAGTCCTTGTGCCAATTAGGCATACTCCTCATACGTGAGACTCTCACCGGATTGTGTGTAGTGTTAAGTGTTTGCTGTAACGTATTACTAGCACAGTCAGTCAATCCAGGTGAGTATGCCAGGTGAGCGGCATTCCACTTTTTTCCATCACTGAGCAAGAATGTGTTGGGTCCCACTCTCTTCTCTACTCTTACAGGAGCAGAGAATCTCGGATGACCTTTTGGAGTTGCGCGTGGAAGCTTTATCCTCACTCTCCCTCCCACATCAAAGAGAGGAGTGCGAGCACTGCGTTTGAGATCTGTGTATTGTTTCATTTTATCCTGTTTCTTTTTCACATTTGCACGGACAGCAGCAAGATCACTTTTGCCCTGACCATGTAAAGGTAGGATGTTAAGCTTGGTTCGCATCTTCCTCCCATACAATAGTTCATATGGTGACACGCCCGTAGTGGCATGCGGTGTTGCCCGGTACACCTGCAGCCACTCTGTGACAGCTCTGTTCCATGGTTGTGTGTGTTGAATTGCTGTCTGGATGCACCCTTTCAGTGCGCAATGAAATCTTTCGACAGCACCGTTAGATGCCGGATAGTACACTGATGTACGGATATGTTTTATGTCTCGTTGTTTCAAAAACTCAGCGAAGACAGCAGAAGTGAACTGGGTACCATTGTCCGTAACAATGCACTCTGGGTTGCCATGACGACTAAAGACAGTGCTCAGAAATTTGACAACATCCTCAGTAGTCGCACTGCTGGCAAATGCAAGTCCTGGCCACTTGGAATGATAGTCTTTAAGTGTTATAGCATATCTACAAGCAGGGGTGGCTGTTTCGAATGGTCCGACGACATCCAGACACAATTTTTTCCATGGGCCCTCAGGAAACTGAACTGGCTGCAGGGTGCTGGGTGTGTCACCTGAGTTTTGTCATTAGACTGGCAGGGAATGCATGTAGAGACTGTTGACTGGACCTGAGAGTCCATCTGCGGCCACCAGTAAAGTTCCCGTAGTCTCTGTTTTGTACGCACTACTCCCTGGTGAGCCTCATGTGCCAAGGAAATCACAGTGTGTCGAAGGGCTACAGGGACTAACAGCCTCGTTCCTCTGAAAATTAAAGCATCTTTTACTGAGAGTTCGTCTCTCACTCTGAAATATGGAATCAAGTCCTGACTCACTGCTTTGATGGAGGGTGGCCAGCCACGTGTGATTTGCTGTTGTAGTTTCTCCAGTTCAGGACAAGCAGCACAGGCAGTTTCAAAGTCAGTCACGGAAAGAGAGCATAATGTTGTGGAAATGAATGCTACAATTTCAGGCTCCACGTCAGTAGAGGAATCAGCAGGTGCAGGTATGGGAAGACGAGACAAGCAGTCTGCTGTGTGATTCAGGGAACCAGGCCGATAGACAACGTTGTAATCAAAACAAAGCAGACGTGCTGCCCAGCGAGCAATCCGCATTCCAGCTCTTCCCATTCCTTTTGTGGTTAGTAAGGTGGTGAGTGCCTGGTGGTCTGTGCGGAGTGTAAAGCGATGGCCCCACAAGTAAGTTCACCATTTCTCAGTAGCCCACACACATGCCAGGGCCTCCTTCTCTACTATAGAATATTTTTTTTCAGCATCAGTAAGTGTGCGGGAAGCGAAAGCCACTGGTTTTTCTGTTCCATCCGATTGTATTTGGGCGAACACTGCACCCAAACCATAGTCACTTGCATCTGTTGAAATTACTGAATGGATTGTGGGGTCATAAATGGCAAGGGCAGGACTAGACACAAGCATCCGTTTAATGTCCTCAAAGCTGTTTTGAGCAGCAGGAGTCCAAGCAAACAGTCCTTTTTCCTTAGCGCACTCACGCATTGGGGCAACAACTGTCGCAAATCCAGGAAGAAATTGAGTACCACGACACTAATCCTAGGAAGGATTGCAGAGATGTTGCATCTGATGGAGGCGGAGCTTTACGGACAGCGTCCAGATGCTCCTGGTCAGGTAAGATGCCCTTAGCATTGATTGTGTGTCCCAGGAACCGCAGTGAAGTCTGTCTAAAATTGCATTTTTTTTTCATTTAGCACAAGTCCTGCCTCTTTCAGTTTCTGCAACACAGTGCTCAGGGTCACGTCATGCTCATCCACCGTTTCTCCGTACACAATGAGATCATCCAGGTAATTTTTTACGCCTGGTACTCCCTCCAGGATGGTGGCCATCATCATTTGGAAAGCAGAGGGCGCCGAAGCCAAGCCATAAGGAACCCTACAAAATCTGAACAGGCCATCATGTGTGATGAAGGCTGTAATATCTCTACTATCATCATGCAGGGGAAGCTGATAGTATGCATTAGCTAAATCGATAGTAGAAAAGACTGTAGCACCCCTAAGGCTGGTAAGCATTTCATCAATGTGTGGTAAGGGATAACAGTCGGTAATGACGGCTTTGTTAACTTCCCGTAGATCAGCACACATCCGTATCCCACCAGTTTTCTTCCCTGTAACAACGATGGGAGATACCCATGCCGAAGCATCCACACGTTCGATCACACAAGCTTTCTGCAGACGGTCTAATTCAGCTGAAACAGAAGCTCAGACTGCAAAGGGTAAGCGTCGGAATTTCTGACGCACAGGTTTCACTGAGGGGTAAATGTTTACTTTGTGGACAAAGTTCTTTACACATCCTATTTCGGTATTGTCCACGGGTGTGGTATTGGTGGTCATGACGGAAGTGCAGACATTATCACCATTGATTTGAAGTTTCAGGGCAGAAATCAAATCCATGCCCAGCAGAGCAGTCCCTTTATCCACAACGAAAAATGTGGCTGCAGCTGATGCATTGGAGACACGTGCTTGTGCTTGCAGACATCCAAGAACAGGTATGCATTCCTGAGTATAAGTCACAAGTCGGATGGCAGGTGTAGATAATTGTGTGTCACTGAAGTAGCGTTTATAAATATGGAGGGGTAATATGGACACAGAAGAACCTGTATCCACGACGAAATGTACTGTGGTGTCAGGTGAAGCAGGAGTATTAACAGTCACTTTGCAATGTAGTTTCTGTGGTGCATCAGTCGAGTTCTCTAAGTACAGTACTGTGACGTCATGCACTTGCACCTCACGCACATCACTCGCTGGAGCTGAACGGCACACTCGCGCAAAATGTCCCTTCTTGTTGCATAATTTGCAATAAAGTTTTGCAGCAGGACATTGTGCTGAGTTAGCTAGGTGCTTGTCTGAACCGCATCTGAAACATGACTTACGGGCATAAGAAGCGGGGGCAGCAGCTGGACGTGAACGATGTTTCCCTCTCGCATGGTGTGACTTAACTTGTACAGCTCGCACTGGAGCATCCCTGTCAGACGTCATTCTTTTTGCGTGCTCAGCCGCAGCTTCTAATTGTATTGCAAGGCCGGTTGCTTTCTGTAATGTCAGGTCCGGCTCGAGTAACAGTCTCTGTCTAATATCATCGCTTTGTAAATGCTCCAGCAATTGGTCACGAATCATATCGTCGACTTTATCACCAAAGTCACAGTTAGCGGCGAGTGCATGCAAAGCAGCAACGTACTGTTGTATGTTTTCGTGTGGGGCTTGCACTCTTTTTCTGAACGTATGCTGCTCCACGACAACGTTAACTTTTGGCATGAACTGTCTTTTTAAAGCAGCGACAGCAGTATCATATGTCTCACCGGTGTCGGGCAGAGCGTAAAAGATGCGTTGACCCTCGGCACCTAAACAATGAAGTAGTGTAGCTCTCTTCCGAGCATCAGGCCATGCAGTGCCCACTGCGTTGATTACCAGCAAATAATTGTCAAAGATAAGTAACCACATGTTGAATGGCATGGTAGGGTCTCCCGGGCAGGACAGGAACATTGCCGGTGCAGAGACATTCACAGACATTTTTTAATCAGTCAATAAAGTCAGTACTGAAAAGTTAGTATCCTCGTCGCCAATTTGTTAGATCTCAAGAAGAAGCACGACACCGTATCTCTATTCCGAGGCTTTCATTTATTCTGAACAGTAACTTCACATCTGCACGCTAAACATACTACTCTTCCTTTTTACTCTCCTCCTTCTCCTCTTCCCCCTACTTAGCGCCTCCAGCGGCAGCACCAGTTATTACTTAAGACACAACAATGAACAACATGACTGTAGTCCAGTCACAAGCAGATGCTGATGTGAATTGGAGGAATTGTTTTATGATAGTATTATATTTTAGAAAAATATGTTTACTATCAAAAGGGGGGTGATTCTTTATAATTTATAATATGTGTTAATGGCATTGATATTGGCGATTCTTTAAAATTTATAATAAATGTGTTAATGGCATTGATATTTAAATATAATGTATGAGAAATGATTTATTTGCATTCTGTGATTAAATTTCTGTAACAATGATGTTTTAAATGTGAAAAGATTCTTGAGGGGGGAAAGGGGGGCAACCACTTCTTTTTGATCTTGTTTCAGGTATAAGCATTGAGATGTTTGCTTGAAAGGTGTAACCTCCTGAGAATGATGATCCGGTCATCTGAAGGACAGGAAGGCCAGCAGAACTAGTGGAGCCAGGGGACTTCCACAAGAAAAAGGACTTGTTAAAGAACAGAGTGATCGTCAGAACTGGACATCCAGAGATTTCCAGACCTGCAAGATTCAGAACTCCAAGCTTAAAAGATCTAGAACCCCTGAGACCCACCATGGCATGGATGGACCTGATGGAACTTCACAAACTGCAGCAACAGCAATGACTGCTTCTTCTAGAAGGACTTTTCCAAATCAAAATGAATGGACAATGGAAAAGAGAAACATGGAGAGATCAAACCATTTCAGAGACTATGGACAGCAGTCGTTCCACCAAGATGGAAAACAAGTGGGCAAAGGACATACCCACACAAAGAAATGCACAAAGACACAGACTCCCTGCACATGACACTAGAAAGACACAAATATATGCATACTCAAATGCAGAAAATATATTATTGTCTATTGAATGCACACATGTGGACAAAGGATGTTCACATTGATAAAAGGGACAGAACACACGTGAAGAAAACACAGTACATGCACACACACACACACACACACTGTCACGGTGCACACACGAGGGAGGAACAGGACCACGCAGACGAGGACGTAAACTCAAATAATAGTATTTAATGAACATCAAGGCAGGACAAGACAAGGCTGAGAGACAGGATACACCGGGAAGTCACAAGTAGACCAGACAAAATTAAACTCAAAAGACAGGAACTAAATACACAGGGTAATTAACACATAATCACATACACACAGCTGGACACAAATGAACTCATAATGACATGAAACAAGGACAGGAAACAAACAAAATATGGACACAAGAGGCGGGAACAGATGACACACACAACAGAACCCTGACAAACACACACACACACACACACACACACACACACACACACACACACACACACACACACACACACACAATGTTGCCTGCTGATTGATGTTTTTGCTTCTTTGGCTGTTGGCTGTTTGTACTGTCATAATGTTTAGTACATTTAGAAAATTCGTTTTGCTGGTGTGGTTCTCAAGTGCTCCTCTCCCAAAAAAAATGTTTGTATTGTGACGAGCGTCCCGAGCACTCATCAGCGTTGCCCTGGAGACGGACACGAATCACCTGCACCAGCTCATCACGGCTGGATCGGCCACACCTAACGCTCGTTTGCCCGCGGCCAGATAAGCCGCGTGAGGCTAGGAAACGGAGAGAAACGAATCTCCTAGATGCTGAGAACTAACGTGCTACCTCTCCTTTATTTCCAGAAACCAGCGTGTGACCGATCCTGCCCTGCCACAGCACAGCACCGATCCACCACGCACCGGAACCCACTTGGAGAGCACCAGAGCACCTCAGCGAGCCTACCTTCACTTCCCCACGCTTCATTTGTGAATAAATCCTCCCTCCGGGGTATTTATTGAGCTCTCCTTGTCGTGTGATCCTTCCACCTCGCCACAGTATGTAATTTTGCCAAATTTGAGAAAAAGTCTCTATGATAAATTTTGCCTGATTGGATGGAGCGATAACCAGTGTGCATGAGGTGTCGACCCAATGACGGGTAAGATTCTCCTTTGGCCAGAGGGGACAAACGCCACTGGGCACCTGTCCAAGAAGGGAGGTGTAATCTGTTTAAGGGAGTGGATGTGATGCTTCTTTTGGGCCAAGAGCATCAGAGAGGGGACTGTAAGAATCTATAGTCTGCCTCGACCCAGCTTCCACTCCACAACATGTTTTATCATGCTCATTTCCCAAAATGGTTTAATTATTATAGAGAAGAAGAAAGTCAACAGTTCTGTTGACTGTAGACCATTTGGGATGCTCACATCCTGAGCAAATGGTCACAATTGTAGAATGGGAGCAGGTGTGGGTCACTGAGAACTACCTCAGACAAAGGCGTGTCAGAACTTAAGTAACATACAGACTACAGCTGTTACAACAGGAGCGACTTCATTTACATGAAGGGTAGTAAACTGAAAATGTATAAAAGGTTTGAACTTAGGATGTTCTGTGTTCATTTCGACTCCGTTGAACCCAAAGTACTACATCTGCTTTGTCACTGCTATGCTGCAATAAACATCTTCATCAAGATCTTCAAAGTCCTCATCACTTTTTCTTACACTAGCAACCACCTAGCAACCTTTTCGTCCTCATTTGGTTTTCATTTCAGTGGTTATTATGCATTTAAAATTCAACTAGGTTAAATCCATTTGGCAACCTAATGCTGGTTAAATATCCAGATATTCATATTCTGGATGATAAGCTGAAAATTGTTATCATAATATGGCAGAACATGTAAATAAAATATGTTTTACACATTTCTGTACCACTGTACTACTAGAAAACTACTTTAAATACTTATAATTTATTAATTATCCAAAGCGACTATTAAAAGTCGTTTTGGATAAAAGCACCTGCTAAAAGAATAAATGTAAATGCTAAGAAATATAATGAATAATGCACAATATGAAAAACAAAGAATATTAATTGTAATACTTGCTAAAGATGGCATTTAAATGTTAATAAATTATCACTGTTTTTAAAGAGGAACTGTTTTTGAGAGTTAGACAACAACAAAAGTAATCTAAATGTAACAAATAAGAGAAATGAGCATATATGAATAATTATCTATCATTGAAAAATATCCATATTTATTTTTATTTCTATATTATTTATGAATAGTGTTTATTTTATATATGAATAACAAGTTTTAAAATTAAATAGTTTTAATTTTTCATTAATTAACAAAAAATAATTTATGCACTTTTATTATTATTCTTTAACCTTAGACAATCCCTCTCCTCAACAAGCCACATGATGGCTGGGGATGAAGTTTAATACTTAATTTTGCTCTCAAAAGTATATCCACACTGTAATTATTTAATTAAAATTAATTACCTACACATTTTCTTTGGGATACTGGAAATACACAATGCCATACGTGACTGAATGTACTTTGCATACATTACAGCATTATTATATATACATTTTTTATAGAGTTCGTTATAAAGTTATCTTGCATCTGTATTTCACACCCCAGTGTGTGTTGGCAACACATTGAAAATGCAGCCAATTATCTGTAGGAGCTAAATAAGGGCGTTTTGCCCTACAAGATTAAGTCACTGGAAAAGTTCAAAGTTTTCCAAAGTCATCACAATAAGTCTTAAGCCCTATTCGGACGGGACTAGTTTTATAAGGGGTCGTTAGAGAAATTTGTGTTTCACAGACGTACTTGGTGATTTTAATCCCATCCGAATGTGTTTTGGCCAACTTGAATTACCATAGACACTCTTACACACATTTGATACATTTGCCTCCCGGCAAAAAAAATAACAACAATAAAATCAAGAGCCAGATCACTTAAACTGTTAAGACTGGCTATTGTAATATCAGCATCAGGTAAAATTATTTGCGTTCATTTCTGCACTCAATTACATAATGTTTTAATTACATATGTACCTTTATGGAGATCACGTGACCCTTCGACTTCAATGCACGCGTAGTCTTTCGCTCTGCTGACTTTGTCAAGTATTTTGTAATCCTGTCAGTAAATTTCGAACCACTTTGCATCAGACTCATCATGAGTGCTTCAACAGTCAAAGGCGATCGGAAAAGAGAGATTGGGCAATCGCCAATAAAGAAAAGATTCAGGGATTCCACCATCTCCAGTTATCAAGTTAGTATTTAAAGAGCAGCAAAGCACTTTGGATTCGGTTGTGACTTCGGCAGTAAGAGATGCTGTGGACTCTGTACTGATTCCAGCATTATGTAAACTGCGTGAGGACATACAAGCGACTAACAATTCTGTTAAAGAGCTAAGAGAGGAGTTTGAGGCCATGGCTGCCGCAGCGAAGCAGACACGTGACCGCGTTGATTCTGTTCAGGCAACTGCACCTGAGGATAGGAGTGCAGTCACGGACTTAAGAAATCAGCTAGAGCGACTCACCGAGAAGATGACGGATATGGAGGATAAAAGCAGAAGAAATAACGTATGACTGGTGGGGTTACCAGAGGGGCTGGAGGGCTCCGATGTGGCTGGTTTCCTCAGAGTTAATCTCTCCAAGTGGATTCCTTCCCTGAAAGGTCATAACATCGAGATTGACCGGGCACATCGCATGTATGATGGAAGGAAAAACTCTGATCGGCCACGTACTCTCATTTTCCGTGTGCTAAGATGGCATGACAGATCGGAGATTCTGAAAGGTGCTCGGCAGGCTTATCTGGTGAAATGCACGCAGGACAATGTCACGCTACTATTTTTTCCTGACTTTAGTCCAGTTACAGCCGCCAAGAGAAAAAGCTTGGTTCCGGTTTTGAGGTCGATGACGGCGCTTGGTCTCCAGCCCTTCCTCGCTTATCCGGCGGTAATTAAGCTATGGCACGGGGGTGAACAGAGAAGCTTCGATTCTTTTCGGAAAGCGGAGGATTTTGTCAGCTCCCTGTCACAGAATGGGACATTTGCTGCGGATCCACAGGGCAGCGGGAGGGCGGCGGCCCCCCTCTCTTCAGACCGGCGGGAGGGGCTTGGTGGCCAGGATGGAGGAGATGCCGGCTGCCCGGAAGAAGATGGTGGTGGGAGGGATATGGATGCTCGCTAGATCTCTTTTTTTCTTTTTTCTTCTTTCCTCTCTCCTCCTGGGATAGTGTTTATATATATTCGATGCAATTGTCCCTTTGCTGGTAAGACTAACCCCCCCTTTTTTCTTTCTTTTTTTTCTGGAGGGGACCAATGGAGAGCAGGTTTCATTACAATAATGTTTTGGTTCTGTAAGCCTTTTGAGAGGCTCATTTTGCGCTGAAGTGGATCGGTCACGGATCATCACAATTTTTTGTTCTCAATCAGAGACCTATGTTCTTGGTAATGTGCGGCCTGAGTTGTTTTTTGTCTATAGTTGTTGGTCATCTCTGTCTGTGTTGCTTTTATTTTTTACAACAGATATTCATGCTTTTATTTACTTTACCTTGTTTCTAAGGGGATTTTTCATATAGGTGGTTTGATATCTAGAACACACACTAACGTTTACATGTCATTTACAGAATGGGAGTGCTTTTACTTCGTTTCATTTATTGAATACAATTTTGGGATTATGAATATTTAATGTATACTCTAAATATTTTGTTACTGAATGTGACTGGCTTGGATTCTGCTGTTTAACGAACCTGTGTGTTAGAATATTTACACCGTAAATCTATTTCTGGTGCCCTGATATGTAACGCTGCGTCATCGTTTTTTTTTTTTTTTTTTTTCATGTGTTTTTGTGAGTGTCCTGTTGTCATGGATCTATGGACACATGTAAACCTGGTTTTATCCTCCTCACTACGGACTAATTGTTTTTGCTAATACCAGTGTGTGTCTACTTAATGTTGATTCTGATCTCTCTATAAGCTTAATGCAAAGGAGAAGGCTGTTTGCTGGTTTTGCGGTTGCGAGGAGGACATGCAGAACTGGTGTGCGCCGCACGTGTGTGGAGATGCATATTGGATTGCATATTATTATTACTTTATTTCTATTTTTTTTCTATTTTTTTCTCTAACATATGTGATTATATAAAGGAAGGACTTGTTTTGTTGTTACTTTTTCCCTCCCTCTCTCTCTCCCCTTTGATTGGACTTTTAAAATATGGAGTATGTGTCTGTTGTTTAGTTTTGTTTGTTTTGAATGGATGTTATGGTGTGATGTTGTGTGCAAAAAAAAAAAAATGTTGATTAAAAAAAAAATTACATATGTCCCTTTATGAAAATTAAACACGGGTTTACTAAAAATAAATAACTAAAGTAAGAGTAAAGTAACCACACATTAATATGGTTTTGCTATAGTAGCCATTTAGCTTCACCATGGTATTTGTGTGATTATACTAATGGTAATCAATCCGAATGACTATATGCAATGGATGCATACAGAGCGCGTGATCTCTGAAACGCCCAGATGTCCAAAACAGACCCTCCCACCTCTGTAATAAACATGGAGATGTTAGTCCCGTCCGAATTGGTACATGAAAATCGCAGACGTCAGGTGATAAGAATCGAAACTCAAAAGTAGTTTAGAAAACTAGTCCCGTCCGAATAGGGCTTTAGTTATGTTAAAGTCTGACAGGCTAGGCTTGAATAATTACCCACCGAAGCTTTCTAACATCCAACATGGAAATATAGAGACGTTGTGGGATTAGAGATGAGCTTGCTGGAAGCTCTGATATCATTTACTTTGGTTTTCTTCCCCGTTGGCAGAGCGGTAATTAAGTTGTTGCAGGTCCCTAATTCCTTGTTCAGCCTCTGGCTGCTGCTCTCCACTGCATCCGAGTCCATTCTAGCCATATTTACTGGCTCTGCTAGCGTTACCCACTTCACTGGCCAGACTGGTAAACACCAGGGACTTGAGTGGGCTCCAGGGTTCTCACAACTGCAGCGAGACCTCTAGCCTCACCAGCATCTGAGGACAGGATGTGTAGAAGATCATCTAAATAAAGACAATGAAACCCAAACTGAATGTGAGGTCGAGCTGCAAATTATATGATAACATTCAAGAGGTTAACAACTTTTTTCCAAGGACTTCTGGGGCAGTTTTGTGGAAACGGGTTTGCTATGTGATGGGGAGTAAAGGGTTGGCTGGTTAGCATGGTAAGATAGCATTTAGCAAGTTATCCTACATTTAGATGCTGTAATCACAGTATTGTAGAGACAGAAATATTTTACTGCATTGACCGTGTTTAAAAATACTAATATAATGCTTTAATAATAATAATGTAATAAGATTATGTATTAAATTATATATATATATATATAAATATATACACTATATTGCCAAAAGTATTGGGTCGCCCCCTTCTAATGAACAGGTTTGACTACTTTAGTAATTTCTATGAGTACAAATCTTAATATTAAAGCATATGACTTGTACATACACTATATAGACAAAAGTATTGGGACACCCCCTTCTTTAGAACAGAAAAATGCACTTCCAAATCTGTGGCAACAACGATGGAAACATAATTCATGTATTTAAAAATTGTATTTCCATCTCTGTTGCAACAGTTTTGGAAGTGTCTAAAATGACTGTACCCATATGTACAAGTCATTGGTGTTTGGTGATGAGTTTTTGGCTCAAGGTCTGCATTTACAGTCACACCAGAGGTGTTAAACTGGGATTAGGACTTGGTTTTATGCAGACCAGTCAAGTTCTTCCACACTGACTGAATCAATCATTTTCTTTTTGAACCTTGCCTTATACACAGAGGCATTGTCATGTTAGAATAGAAAAGGGTCCTGTCCAAACTGTTGCTATAATATTAGAATCACACAATTTCCTAGAATATCATTATATGCTTTAACATTAAGATTTGTACTCATAGATATTACTAAAGTAGTCAAACCTGTTCATTAGAAGGGGGCGACCCAATACTTTTGGCAATATAGTGTATATGTGTGTGTGTTTGTGTGTATATATATATATATATATATATATATATATATATATATTAGTGGTGTCAAAATTAGCGCGTTAATGCAGGAGATTATTTTTTTCAGATCAACGTGTTAAAAATATTTAGCTTTCCTTTCCTTTCCTGTAGCTCAAATGGTAGAGCATGGCGCTAGCAACGCCAAGATCATGGGTTCGATTCCCAGGGAAAGCAAGAGCCGATAAAATGTAAAACTGTAACTTGAATGCAATGTAAGTCGCTTTGGATAAAAGCGTCTGCTAAATGCATAAATGTAAATGTAAATGTAAATGCAATTAACGCAGGGGCGGGCTAAGGTTGGCCACCCCATTCACAACTGCTGCCTCTGTCTCTTTTTTCTTGAAAAGGATTGCGTTTATTTAGATGCAGTATGTCTTTATGACCACATCAAACGGGAGACGTTTCAGACGCACGCTCTAACGTCGCCTCCGTGCCAGGTGTGGAAAAGATACTGTGCTCGTAGCGCGGGTTCTTCAAATACATGCACAAAGGTGCCGGCGTGCACTGTAGCCTGTATCATTTCATATCAAACAGCGAAAGAAACTACGTGCATGCAATGTCCTAGTTATGCCGTCAGTTAAGGCATGAAGTTACCAAAAAGGCGATTAAAGCTGCCTTAAAACTGTGTGCATGCATGCAATATGTTATACTGTATATGCGTCACATTTAAGAACATGTCTCTGAAATGGATTTAAAAACTGTCCTGAGGCACCCCAGCACTGTCTCCCTCATCTAACACACCCGATTCAACTCGTCCACTCATTAGTAGAGACTTTAAGACCTGAAGTGGGTCAGAAAATGTAAAGAGAGTTGTGAGAAAATAATATGTCAGATCCACATCACGTTCAGCAGCAGCAGCTTTTAAAGCAATAGCAGGCAAATAAGATAATAACCAGCTGCTGTGATGTCTATTAATCCAAGAACAAAAGAAAAAAGAGGAGATCAATAACTTTTATAGTTTTAACCTGTGAACTGTCGGTTCCACTTTTTGAGTATAGGCCTGAAAATGACATTTCCAACTTAAATTGTTATAAATTTTGAATGCTTTGGAGCAGAGATATAAGGTTGGTCTCTAAAAGTTATACAAATTATACTACAAAAAAAGTTATGGAAGTTTAAGTTTCTGAAAATATAAAATGTAAAAATTAAAATATTTATATTTTATGAAAAATATATATTTTACAAAACACGTTTTAGTCTAAAACTGCTAGAAAATGAAAACCAAAAATCTGAAGAAGTTGTGTTCCAAATTTGAGGTTGATATCTCAAAAAATGAGCTTTCGGTGAAATTTTGTTTGGGCGTAGTACCAAGCTTTTCCAATAGATGACTATCAAACCCCATTAGTAACCATATAAGTGCAGCTCCATTTCCATATATGGTTTGAGTGATCTGAAACATGTTTTTCCATACTTTTCTCAATATTTATGACGTAGACATCATATTCCGAAGTATTAAGGGTAGTATGGCAGTATTTGATTTTAATTCAACCTCTGAAAAACACATAAAAGACATGCAACAAGAACCCTGGACGTACGTTATAGTTCATGCTGCATCAAACATTGAGAACCTGTTGTTTTTTCTTTATATTCGAAACACTTTTAGACCTTTTTTTCTCAAAAAAATAGAATGAATGTTATCTTTTGAACACGTGACATGAACATGAATGGAGATTTTTCATTATTTTTCATGATTTTATATATGTATCACTATTTCAAAGTAAAGGTCAGAACTCACTCTCAATAAATTACAGTTGCTCTGTAAAATATTTCAAAAACCAGTCACCAAATATGAAAACTAGAGTCTTTAAGCTTTCAAACGATATATAGTTTGTCAATATTGCTTTAGGTTCAGACTAAGATATTACTGTTTAAAACACGTAATGGCAAGTGGGCCCACCGGTGGGCCCGTGACAGTGGGGTTCATCTATATTTAATTTAGAATTTAGTGTTAGGTTACTATTCATTTTCTGTATATTTCTGCTGAAGGGCACAGGTAGCTAAATATGTCATTTATTATAATGGGTTCGTGTGAAGATTGTTTTAAGTTCACTTAAATTAGATGTTAAGTCTAATAAATGTAATAATTGATAGCTGTCAATTATACTGTAAGGCTGAATGGCTATAGTCAAGTTCAAGTTAAAGTTCAAGTTCAAGATTTATTTGTCACATACACGATTATACAGAGAGTATATAACCAGCAGTGAAATGTGAGTCAGGTCCGCTCCATGGACAGTGCAAATATTATAGAATACAACACAAAGAAGTATACATAAAATGAAATGGATAAAAAGATATAAAGAACAAAATATAAAGGGGGATCACGTGACCCTTTGACGGCGATGCAGGCTTAGTCTTTCGCTCTGCTCACTTTGCCACATACGATCCTGTCAGTAAAACTTAAACCACTCTGCATTGGACCCATCATGAGTGCTAAGGCAGACAAAGGGGATCGGAAAAGAGAGATTGAGCAATTCCCAATGAAGAAAAAATTCAGAGATTCAGCCATCTCCAGAGAAGACCTCGACGAGGCTATTGCTAACCGCATTGAACTAGCATTTAAAGAGCAGCAAAGCAAAAACCGGAAGTTAAATTTAATGATTGAACACCTTGGTAGTGATGAGAAGGGTAGATTTGTTTTTATCCAATGCAAAATATGTAATAATAGGTTTGAATTGGTCTCTATTTATGGTCCGAATGAGACAGACAATGCATTCCTTACACAGATTTCCAAAACTCTACTTGAGGAGATTGATTGCCCTCTAGTGGTGGGTGGTGATTTTAATGCTGTCATAAATCCTGCTTTAGATAAATCTCAATCTGATACAACAGCCAATCCATCCTCTAAATTACTGAATACATTTATCACTGAGCTTAACTTAATTGATCTTTGGAGAATTCAGAAATATTAAAGCTAAGGACTTCACTTTTTTTTTCTAATAGACACAAGACTTTCTCTAGGATAGACTACATATTTCTCAGCCCATCTTTAATTTCATCTAATTCCTCCATCTCTATATTACCAATTGTATTATCTGATCATTCTGCTGTGTTGTGCAGTTCCTCTTTCAGATGTTAAAGCCAAGTCCCCTAGATGGCGCTTTAACATATCATTATTAAGTAATCAGACTTTCATTACTTCTCTAAAAGAATATATTAAGGAATTTCTTGAAATTAATATGCCGTCTGATGTGGATCCTCAAATACTGTGGGAAACGACTAAGTGTGCTATACGAGGTTTCTGTATATCTTTCTCTTCTACTCTGGCCAAAGCGAAAACTCACCAATTTACACAATTAGAAAATAAAATCCAAACATTACAAAACCTACAAAAACAACATTTTACTGAGCAACAGGCTACACAGCTGTCCTCTTTAAAAGAAGAATATGATTTACTTTCACACTCAAAGGCGGAATTTATTTTACATAGGACTAGGCAAAAATATTATTTTGAATCAGAGAGACCTAGTCATTTATTGGCCCTTAGGCTGAAAGAATGCGAGTCTAAAGCATATATTAGTGCAATAAAATCATCGGATGATCAGGTCACCACGAATCCTGTGGCAATTAATGACATATTTAAAGGTTTTTACACAAATTCAATTCAATTCAATTCAAGTTTATTTGTATAGCGCCTTTTACGATACAATCGTTGCAAAGCGCTTTACAGGAAATTAAGTTTCTACAATATATTTATACATTGTAGAAACTTAATATATTAACTTATGGCAACATTTGTTAATTCTGCATGTTGTTGGGGGATCAGAGGTTGGCATCCTCTGAGGTCCTCCGAGGGGTCGGCATCATCTCTTCTCAGGCGTTTGGTCATCTCAGATCATTTAAGGGCTGGATCCAGACTGAAGCTTGTGTAACTCCTAGTTACCACGGGATGTAAATCCCGTGGCAGAAACAGATAAACAAAGAGACATAATTAGCGTAGCTGTTGTTCCATTCAAGCAAAAATTATTTGTTCAACCCAAGCTAAAGAATAATAATGTGCGTTTTGATCAGATATAACTGCAGTACAAGATTATGAGATACATTATATGAATGCTTGGCTAAAGAGATGTGTCTTTAATCTAGATTTAAACAGAGAGAGTGTGTCTGAACCCCGAACGTTATCAGGAAGGCTATTCCAGAGTTTGGGAGCCAAATATGAAAAAGCTCTACCTCCTTTAGTGGACTTTGCTATTCTAGGTACTACCAAGAGTCCAGAGTTTTGCGACCTTAGGGAGCGTGATGGATTGTAGCGAGATAGAAGACTAGTTAGGTACGCAGGAGCTAAACCATTTAGGGCCTTATAGGTAAGTAATAATATTTTGTAACTGATACGGTACTTAATAGGTAGCCAGTGCAGAGACTGTAAAATTGGGGTAATATGATCATATTTTCTTGACCTGGTAAGGACTCTAGCTGCTGCATTTTGGATTACTTGTAGCTTGTTTATTGAAGATGCAGGACAACCACCTAGCAGTGCATTACAATAGTCCAGTCTAGAGGTCATGAATGCGTGAACTAGCTTTTCTGTATCAGAAACAGGTAACATGTTCCTTAGCTTGGCAATGTTTCTAAGATGGAAGAATGCTGTTTTTGTAACATTGGAAATATGTTTTTCAAAAGACAAGTTGCTGTCTAATATAACACCCAGATTTTTGACTGTAGAGGAAGTAACAGGACATCCGTCTAGTTGCAAATTGTAATCCAAGAGATTCTGTGTACTGTTATTTGGTCCAATAAGTAATATCTCTGTCTTATCTGAATTTAATAGGAGAAAATTATTGGTCATCCAAATTTTTACATTTTTAACACACTCAGTTAACTTAGATAATTTAGAAGGTTCATCTGGTCTTGTTGAGATATATAGTTGAGTATCATCAGCATAGCAATGAAAACTAATCCCGTATTTTCTAATAATATTACCAAGGGGCAGCATGTATATTGAAAACAGCAGAGGACCTAGGACAGATCCTTGTGGTACTCCATACTTTACTGGTGATAATTGAGATGACTCCCCGTTTAAATAAACAAAGTGGTAGCGATCGGACAGGTAGGATCTAAACCATCTTAAAGCCTGCCCTTGAATACCCGTATAGTTTTGTAATCGATCTACGAGTATTTCATGATCTATAGTGTCAAACGCAGCACTAAGATCAAGTAAAACTAGCAATGAGATGCAGCCTTGGTCTGACGCAAGAAGTAAGTCATTTGTAATCTTAACAAGTGCAGTTTCTGTGCTATGGCGGGGCTTGAAACCTGACTGAAATTCTTCACAGAGATCATTTTTTTGCAAGAATGAGCACAATTGAGCAGACACAACTTTTTCTAAAATTTTAGACATAAACGGAAGATTTGAGATGGGTCTGTAATTTGCCAGATCACTAGGATCTAGTTGTGGCTTCTTAATAAGAGGCTTAATAACTGCCAGCTTGAATGGTTTAGGGACATGACCTAAAGATAACGATGAGTTAATAATATTGAGAAGCGGTGCTTCTGCTACAGGTAACTCTTTCAGTAATTTAGTGGGTACAGGATCTAATAGACATGTTGTTGGTTTAGATGTGTTGATAAGTTTATTTAGCTCTTCCTGTCCTATAGTTGAAAAGCACTGCAGTTTTTCTTTGGGTGCGGTGAATGAGGCTGAAGTACTAGACGTCGTAGAATCTACATTAGTTATTGTATTTCTGATGTTATCTATTTTATCAGTGAAGAAATTCATAAAGTCATTACTATTAAACTGTGAGGGAATATTTAGATCGGGTGACGTCTGGTTATTTGTTAGTCTAGCCACTGTGCTAAATAAAAACCTTGGATTATTTTGGTTATTATCTATGAGTTTGCGGATATGCTCGGTCCTGGCAGCTTTTAGAGCATGTCTATATCTGGACATACTGTTTTTTCCATGCAATTCTAAAAACTTCCAAGTTAGTTTTTCTCCATTTGCGCTCAAGATTACGAGTTTCTTTCTTGAGAGAATGGGTATAACTGTTATACCATGGCGCAGCACGTTTTCCTCTAACCTTTTTTAATTTGATGGGAGCAACAGTTTCTAACGTATTAGAGAGGATAGTGCCCATGTTGCTAGTCATTTTGTCAAGTTCATTTGTATTTATGGGTACACAGAGCAGCTGAGATAAATCAGGCAGGTTATTTGTGAATCTGTCTTTAGTGGCTGGAACAATAGTTCTGCCCGGACGATAACGTGGGGCCCTACAGTTAATATCAGTTATACGCAGCATGCACGATACAAGGAAATGGTCAGTAACATCATCACTTTGAGGTACAATATCTATATCAGTAAGATCAATTCCATGCGATATAATTAAATCTAGCGTGTGATTATAACGATGAGTGGGCCCGGTGACATTTTGCTTGACTCCAAAAGAGTTTATTAGGTCAGTAAACGCAAGTCCTAATGCATCATTTGGATTATCAACATGAATGTTAAAATCTCCGACAATTAGCGCTTTATCAGCATTAACCAATAGGTCTGAGAGGAAATCTGCAAATTCTTTTAGGAAATCTGTATATGGCCCTGGCGGTCTATACACAGTAGCCAGAGCAAGAGATAAGACAGATTTCTTTTGCATATCTGACAGTGTAACATTAAGCAGAAGTATTTCGAATGAGTTAAACCTGTATCCTGTTTTCTGAGTAACATTGAGAATATCACTATATATTGTTGCGACACCGCCGCCACGACCAGTCTGACGGGGCTCATGCTTATAACAGTAGCTTGGTGGAGTAGACTCATTTAGACCAATATAATCATTTGGTTTAAGCCAGGTTTCAGTCAAACAGAGTACATCAAAACTATTATCTGTGATCATTTCATTTACAATTACTGCTTTAGGTGTGAGTGATCTAATGTTTAGGAGCCCAAGCTTTAAAAATTGTTTTTGTTCATTTATTTTGCATTTTTCTGGTTTAATCACGATCAGATTATTTCTAGATCCTGTGTTAAATTTATATTTTGACCTCACGATTCGGGGAACAGACACAGTATGTATAGATTGAACAACGCAATTACTTCTATCATTTAAGTGGGTAGAGCAAAAGTCATCATAGCGGTTATTTGAGAATTGGCTTACTAGTCAGATGGAGCGTAGCGTCCTGGAGATGTTGTCCGACAGGAGTTCCGCTCCGACTCTGCTGGGGTGCAGGCCATCAGCACGGAAAAGCCTAGGACGCTCCCAGAAAAGATCCCAATTATTAACAAAGAGCAGTTTCTGTTCTTTACACCATGACAATAACCATTCGTTTAAAGCAAACAGTCTACTGAACCTTTCGTGTCCTCGTCGGTACGTGGGAAGCGGTCCTGACACGATGATCGTCGTCGCGGGCGATGTGCTGCGTACCGTCTCGATCAGGCTCCTGAAGTCCCTCTTCAGTGTCTCCGTCTGCCGCAGCTTGGTGTCGTTCACGCCCGCGTGCAGCACGACCGCTCCGACGCTCTCGTCATCCTTCAGGATCGCGGGTATCTGCGCAGAAACATCGAGAACACGAGCACCAGGGAAACAGTGTGTGTGCACTTTACCTTCAGCTAACGTAGCACGGATGTGCCGGACGATGGAGTCTCCGACGATCACAGCGTCACGTTCCGTCTCGTGGAGGGGGGCGAAGCGGTTTCGGGTGGAGATCTCGAAGACCGGAAGCGGCGGAGGGGAGATGATGTAGCCCGATGCCTCGCTCGCGTCTTCCGTTGCTGCCGCACCCAGGGTCCGTGGTGTCCCGGCGCCGGAGTGAAGGACATCTGAGAAGATCGCGTCCTGGGTGCACGGGGCCTGTGCAGAGAAACACACGGAGTAGAGGTGGTGGGAGTGTTAGCAGCGTGCTGTATACTTACCCCGGACCTGTGAGCATCAGCCCGGGATGTTTCCAGCGCAGTTTGCCGCTCTCTCAGCTGGGCCTGTCTCTCCAGCAGCTCGTCGATCTGCTTCTCCACGGACTCCAGCTCCAGCTGCACCGAATGCAGCTCGAACGCGTCCTCACCTGCACTCAAAGGTAGACACAAATCCGCCATTAAAGTAAGTAGCAGTGGAACAATGGTTATGTGTGTAAATAGGGTATTAGCAAGCGCGCCAAGCGGCCGCCGCGTTGGCGGTGCTAACGGGCTATAAGCTAATAGCGGACTCGGGAAATCAAAATAAAACTAGTGATAACAAGGCGCCCTGATTGTTTTTGTTGTAGAATGCGATAGGGGATATATTCACACGTTATAGAAACGAGAAATGAAATCTGTATAAAGCTGAAACAGATTTTGATGAACCAATTTGTAAGCAGTATTTAGATAAATTGGAACTGCCTCGGATCTCACAGATAGATAAAGAATCTTTGGAGGCCCCGTTAAGTTTGAAGGAACTCCACGTCTCTCTAAAAAGCCTTTAATAGGGCAAATCACCGGGTCTAGATGGTCTCCCCCTGAATTATATTTAGAAATTTGGGATTTGGTAGGGATACCTATGCTTAACTCATTTAATTTTGCAATTGAACATGGGGTATTTCATAGAGATCAAAAAACTTCACTGATTTCATTACTTCTTAAAAAAGGGAACGATCCATTAGATTGTTCCAGCTACAGACCGATTTCGCTTATCCCATGTGATCTAAAAATCTATGCTAAAGTTTTTGCTTCTCGTATGGAGAAGGTAATTCATAGTCTGATCAAGGAGGACCAAACTGGTTTCATCAAGGGGCGCAATGCATCTGACAATATACGTCGACTCCTTCATATTCTTGACTTTGCGGACTCCCACCCAACCCCTTGTGCAGTCTTTTCACTTGACGCAGAAAAAGCCTTTGACAGGCTAGAGTGGAATTATATGTGGGCAGTTCTGCAATGTTTCGGCTTCGGTGAACACTTAATTTCTATGATTAAGACATTATACCACTCACCTGCAGCATCAGTCATAACTGGTAATATTATTTCCCCCTCATTCCCTTTACAGCGGGGAACGAGGCAGGGGTGTACACTTTCCCCCTTATTGTTTTGTCTATCTCTTGAACCCTTAGCAAAAGCCATCAGGAAATCTGAAGTATCTATTAAGTTTCATGATCATAATCATAGTATTTCATTATACGCTGATGATATTATTCTATATTTAGACCACTTTGATGTTTCAGTCTCTAGTATAATTAAGGAATTTGATAATTTTAGTAGCCTATCAGGATATAAAATAAATTGGAGCAAATCTGCTTTAATGCCAATTAACAATGTTAAGGTTAATTCTTCTATTCCCTCATTTATCCCTATTAAGGAATATTTCATCTATTTGGGCATTACCATATATAAAAACATTCATAAGATTGCCAGAGACAATTTTAATAACATTTTAGTTAAGGTCAAAAATGACATTCAAAGATGTAATAATCTTAAAGTCTCTCTCCAAGGTAGAATCTCCACTGTTAAGATGAATTTGTTACCTCGATTTTTTTTTTTCTTCTCTATGCTACCACTTTCTCCCCCTTCAGGTTACTTTAAGGAGATCAACTCCATAATTTCTAAGTTTATCTTGAATGATAAATGTCCCAGAATTAATCTTACCACATTACAACATCCTAATAGTGCAGGAGGACTGGCTGTACCAAATTTTGAAATATATTATTGGTCGTTCCAGCTTAAGGCTCTTCATA
Organism: Aspiorhynchus laticeps; assembly: GCA_023376895.1. Taxonomy (NCBI): domain Eukaryota; kingdom Metazoa; phylum Chordata; class Actinopteri; order Cypriniformes; family Cyprinidae; genus Aspiorhynchus; species Aspiorhynchus laticeps. Next base: position 58,204,328 of record CM041793.1, on the reverse strand, counting down.
ATTGGGTTGATCCTCAATCTACAGTTTCATGGAGAGTGATTGAAGCTGACAAGGTTAAACCAAATAGACTTCAAGATAGTTTATTTACTGGCACAGGAAAAAAAGGGGATAATTATAAATTTGGTCCTGTTGTGGCTAACTCTTTTAAAATCTGGAAAACGGTTGAACGTCGGATAGGTGGACCCTTCAAATTTTGTAACAGAACTCCTTTATGGCAAAATTTAAATTTTGAATGTGGAAATTGTCCATTTGTCCAACCCTCTTGGTCTTCTTTAGGTGTAGACACGTGCGGTGATATATATATGATAACCAGGGCCTCTGTTCATTTCAGACATTAAGAACCAAATTGTGTCTACCAGCATCCGCATATTTTGTCTTTCTTCAATTACGTTCTGCTCTCAAAGCGTATGGCGTTACGTGGGCATCTTCTATTTCCTCTCATCCTATGCGGGACTGGATTGCACCATCTGCTGGTCGGCCATCTGTTTCCTTAATATATAATAAAATTATTGATTGCATTACAAAACCTCTTTCTATTAAAACTATTTGGAATAGGGAATTATCTGACCTTAATTTATCTGTCGACTGGGAGAGAGTATGGTCTAATCTCAGTTTAACATCTAAAAATCTGGCTCATCGTCTTATTCACTTCAAAGTCATTCATAGAGCATACATAACTCCTTACAAAAGATTTAAAATGAAACTACAGTCAAATTTGAACTGCACTTTTCTGCATATGTTTTAGGAATGTCCTGTCGTCATCAGTCTATGGACACATGTAAACCTGGTTTTATCATCATTAACACACATTTGTCATACATCATTGTAATTCTCGGTGATTTTAACAAAGCTAATCTCACACGCGAACTGCCTAAATACAGACAGCACATCACATGCCCCACCAGAGACAGCAATATACTGGACCATTGTTACACTGTTTTAAAGGATGCATACCACTCTGTCCACCGTGCAGCGCTGGGACTCTCTGATCACTGTTTGGTTCACCTTCTACCAGCCTATAGGCAGAAACTTAAATCTTCTAAGCCTATCTTAAGAACTGTAAAGAGATGGACTGTTGAAGCAGAGCAGGATCTACAAGCCTGCTTCGAACTTACTGATTGGAGTGTTTTTGAGGCTGCAGCTACTGATTTGGATGAACTCACTGACACGTGACATCCTACATTAGTTTCTGTGAGGACATGTGTGTACCTACCAGGACTTATTTAACATTTAACAACGACAAACCTTGGTTCAGTACAAAACTCAAACAGCTTCGCCTGGCCAAAGAGGACGCCTACAGGAGTGGGGAAAAAGCCTTGTATAAACAGGCCAAATACACACTGAATAGGGAGATAAGAGTGGAAAAGAAGAACTACGCTGGAAAGCTAAAAAAACAGCTTTCAACCAACGACCCTACATCAGTGTGGAAAGGCCTGAAAGCCATCACCAGCTACAAGACCCCTCCCCCCAGCACTGAGGCCAATCAACAACTGACTGAAGACCTGAACAGTTTTTACTGTAGGTTTCAAAAACAGCTGTAGGTTTAAAAAGCCTGGTCTGACACCCCACACTCACTCTGACCATCCCACAACACAGCCATCAACACCCTCCCCCTCCCACCCTCCCCCCTACTGTTTCTCAGCCTGTAATCAAGATCTGTGAAGAAGATAAGGAAAGTCTTCAGGAGACAGAAGATAAGGAAAGCCAAAGGCCCAGACGGTGTCTCTCCAGTCTGCCTCAAAGCCTGTGCTGTTCAGCTATCATCCATCTTCACATTGATCTTCAATAGATCACTGGAGCTAGGGATGGGCGATATATCTCATGCGATATGCATGCGCATCTCGTCAGTAAAGCCGGTTCCTTGATTAGCGGTTAATCTCCATCACCTGTTTTCAAATGGAGCGGCATTTAATGCACAGAGCCGTAAATCACTGACAAGCTACGCAATATCGCGTTCATATCGAAGGCGATATATCAGTCGATATATGCGTAGCTTGTCTGTGAACTACGGCTCTGTGTATTAAATGCCGCTCCATTTGAAAACAGGTGATGGAGATTAACCGCTAATCAAGGAACCGGCTTTACTGACGAGATGCGCATGCATATCGCATGCAATATATCGCCCATCCCTAACTGGAGCTGTGTGAAGTCCCCTCCTGCTTCAAATGCTCCACCATCATCCCTTTACATTTACATTTACATTTACATTTAGTCATTTGGCAGACGCTTTTATCCAAAGCGACTTACAATTGGGGAGTACATAAAGCCATTCATCTTGAAGAGGCAATCAGACAGAGGAAGTGCTCGTAACACCAAGTCTCAGTCATTGTTCAAAATAAGTACAAGCTAGCAAGGGAAGGAGAGAAAGATAAAGGGTTTTTTTTTTTATTTTTTTTTTATCAAGTTTAGGATGAAGTCAAGTAGTGCCGAAAGAGATGAGTTTTCAGTTGTTGCTTGAAGATTGATAGGGATCCAGCAATCCGGATAGGGGTGGGAAGATTATTCCACCATCCAGGAATGGTGAATGAGAATGTTCTGGAGAGTGATTTTGAGCCTCTCTGTGATGGTACCACAAGGCGTCGCTCACTAGCAGATCTCAGACTTCTGGAGGGGATGTAGATTTGTAATAGTGAGTGGAAGTAGGAGGGTGCTGAGCCTGTGGTTGTTCTGTATGCAAGCATCAGTGTCTTGAACTTGATGCGAGCTGCCACTGGTAGCCAGTGCAGTGAGATGAAGAGAGGTGTAACATGGGTCATTTTGGGCTCATTGAAGACCAGTCGTGCCGCTGCATTCTGAATCATTTGTAGAGGTTTGATTGCGTTTGATGGAAGACCAGCCAGAAGAGCATTGCAGTAGTCCAGCCTAGAAACGACAAGGGCCTGGACAAGAAGTTGTGCAGCATGCTCTGTCAGGAAGGGCCTGATTTTTCTGATGTTGTATAGCGCAAACCTGCAAGATCGAGCGGTCTTTGCAATGTGCTCTTTGAAGGTCAGCTGGTCATCAAAGATTACACCAAGATTTCTGACCGAAGTTGATGGGGTAATTATTGATGTGCCTAATTGAATCAGGAAGTCATGCTGTAGGGTCGGAGTGGCAGGGACGACAAGAAGCTCAGTCTTTGCCAGGTTGAGCTGTAGGTGATGTTCTTTCATCCATGCCGAGATGTCCGCCAGGCAGTCTGAGATCCGTGCAGCTACCGTTGGATCATCTGGTTGAAAAGAGAGATAGAGCTGTGTGTCATCGGCGTAGCAATGGTAGGAGAAGCCATGTGCCTGTATGATGGGTCCCAGTGATGTAGTGTATGTGGAGAAGAGGAGGGGTCCAAGAACTGATCCCTGAGGAACCCCAGTGACCAGTTGATGTGCTTTGGATACCTCACCACCCCAAGCCACCCTGAAGGACCTACCGATGAGATAGGATTCAAACCAGCGAAGTGGAATCCCAGTGATGCCCAGCGATGAGAGGGTGGACAGGAGTATCTGATGATTGACAGTGTCAAAAGCAGCAGAAAGATCGAGCAGAATGAGGACTGATGATTTGGAATCGGCCTTTGCGACTCGCAGGGCTTCCGTGACTGAGAGTAGCGCAGTCTCTGTTGAGTGGCCACTCCTGAAACCTGACTGTTTAGCATCCAGTTTGTTGTACTGTGAAAGAAATAGTGAGAGCTGGTTGAAGACAACTCGTTCGAGTGTTTTCGCTACGAATGGAAGGAGAGAGACAGGTCTGTAGTTTTCTAAAAGAGAAGTGTTTAATGTAGGTTTTTTGAGCAGTGGGGTTACCCGGGCCTGCTTGAACGCTGTGGGGAAGATGCCAGTGCGGAGAGATGTGTTGATAATGTGTGTGAGTGCCAGTAAGAGTGTGGGAGAGATTGCTTGGAGAAGGTGAGAGGGGATTGGGTCAAGAGGACATGTTGTAGGATGGCTGGAGAGGAGAAGTTTGGATACTTCCGCCTCGGTGAGGGGACAGAAGGAGAAGATGGGAGTTTGAGCAGTGGATGTGGTTGGTTGGAGGTCCTGTGTGTGTGGAGTTGAGAACTGGTTACCGATTTTTCTAGTTTTGTCTGTGAAAAAAGTGGCAAAGTCGTCAGCTGTTATAGAAGTGGTGGGCGGTGGTGGAGGGGGACAGAGGAGAGAATTAAATGTTCTGAAGAGATCACGCATGTCTGGAGCGCTGTTGATCTTGTTGTGGAAGTGTGAGGATTTGGCAGTGTGGACTTCAGTAGAGAAAGAAACCAATGTTTCTTGAAAGATTTTTGGTTTCTTGGCTTTACCCAAGAAACCAAAAATCACAGGACTAAATGACTACAGACCTGTTGCTTTAACGTCTGTGGTGATGAAGTCATTTGAGAGGCTCGCGTTGGCTCACCTGAAGGACATTACTGGACCCTTGCTGGACCCCCTGCAGTTTGCTTACCGAGCAAACAGGTCTGTGGATGATGCAGTCAACATGGGATTGCACTACATCCTCCAACATCTAGACAAACCAGGGACTTATGCAAGGATCCTGTTTGTGGACTTCAGCTCCGCTTTCAACACCATCATCCCGGACACCCTTCAGAATAAACTGACACAGCTCTCCGTCCCCACCTCCATCTGTCAGTGGATCACCAGCTTCCTGACAGACAGGCAGCAGCTAGTGAGGCTGGGAAAATTCTCATCCAACACCTGCACCATCAGCACTGGAGCTCCTCAGGGTTGTGTTCTCTCCCCACTGCCCTTCTCCCTCTACACCAACGACTGCACCTCTAAAGACCCCTCTGTCAAACTCCTGAAGTTTGCAGACGATACCACACTCATCGGCCTCATCCAGGACGGGGACGAGTCTGCTTACAGACAGGAGGTTAAGGAGCTGGCTGTCTGGTGCAGTCTAAACAACCTGGAGCTCAACACGCTTAATACTGTGGAGATGATCATGGACTTCAGGAGAAACCCCCCAGCTCTCCCCCACTCACTATCATGAACAACTCTGTGAATGCAGTGGAGTCATTCAGGTTCCTGGGAACCACCATCTTCCAGGACCTGAAGTGGGACACTCACATCGACTCCATCGTGAAAAAGGCCCAGCAGAGAATGTACTTTCTTCGTCAACTGAAAAAGTCCAACCTACCACAGGCGCACATGACACAGTTTTACTCTGCTGTTATTGAGTCGGTTCTGTGCTCTTCTATAACTGTATGGTTTGGGTCAGCCAGCAAATCAGATATAAGAAGACTGCAGCGGACTGTTAGGACAGCAGAAAGGATCATTGGTGTGCACCTGCCCATCCTTCAGGATTTGTACTACTCCAGAGTGAAGAAACAGGCAGGTAACATCATCACAGACCCCTCTCACCCTGGACACGACCTGTTTGCGCTTCTCCCTTCAGGCAGACGCTACAGATCTCTGTGCACTAGAACATCTAGGCATAAAAACATTTTTTTCCCCTATGCCATCTCCAGCCTAAACAACTAACACAGGAATTATTACCTGTGTTCTGTAATTCTCTAACCCTAATTCTTGCCTGTAATTCATCCCCCATCTCTAATTATTTACTCTTTCTAGTACTATGTAAATATGTATGCATAATTTCCTATACAGCTGTATATATAGAGTAAATAAGGCACAAATCTGTACATCTTCTGTTCCAGATTCAGACACATTATTATTATTATTATTGTTAAGGCTTATTTATATGTTCTGTTCTCATGTCAGATATGTATGTTTATATGTATGTATGCATGTATGTAACAAGAGCTTCTTAAAAACCACAACAAATTCCTTGTGTGTTTGCACACACTTGGCGAATAAAGCTGATTCTGATTCTGATTACTGCGAATTGATTGGTCTGTTAACCCAAGTTTGTGTCTCCTTAACAGTGTTGGGCACGTTACTTTAAAAAAGTAATTAGTTATAGTTACTAGTTACTTCTCACAAATAGTAACTGAGTTAGTAACTGAGTTACATCATTATAAAAGTAACTAATTACCAGGGAAAGTAACTATTTTGTTACTTTAAAAAAAAAAAGTAAAATATGTCAAATAACTTGGATGCCCCCAATATTAAATATGTTAAATGAATGAAATGGACACTAAATAGAATAAATTCTTATTATAAAACATTGTACATTAATCTACACTATTTATCTACTTAGCATCAGTCAGTCAAGTATTATAATATGATATTATGATAATTTAGCATTATATGATGATAGAACTTTAGTGATTAGAATAACCAAGTATGAATGCATATTTGTCATGTTGACTGAACTTAGGACTGGTGCTTAAGATAGTGTTTGTCATTTAGTGTTTCTATAAAAATAGGGGGGAAAAATTATAAGATAAAACTACTATGAATTCTACTACTAATAACAATATAGAACACCCTAAGGATTAATGAGCTGCTGGCTTCATGAATATTAATCACGTTGTCTGCGTTCGCTCGAATTGATTTGCTGAAATCAAAACAGGGATGATAATAGGTGAGCGCCGGCCAATGAGATTGTCGTTTGCGCATTAGCTCCGCCCACTAGCGGATTACCCAGCAGTTCTTAAAAGCTGAAGAATTCCAAAGGAACTCTGTTATTTTGACACGAAAATACAACAAAGAATATCGTTTACATGTAGCACGTCAATTCTGCATGTTATGAAAGACTCTCTCGCTCTGTATCTCTCTCTCTCTCTCTGTGTGTGTGTGTGTCAAAGCGATGGCGAGTTCTGCGCCTTCACACTAGAGTTTACGGTACGTCAAATACAGCTACACTGGGCATCCATTCAGATGAACTGAAAAATAAAATTCTAATAATATTATAATGATAGTAACGCCACATTTTATTGTCAGTAACGGTAACAGCGTTGTAACGGGGGAAACAGTAATTCGTTTGATTACTCGTTACTGAAAACAATAACGCCGTTAGTAACGCCGTTTATTTATAACGCCGTTATTCCCATCACTGCTTCTTAATGATGATTCTGGTCTCTGTATTAATTCAATGCAAAAGAGAATGTTGTTTGCTGGTTTTACAGCTGCGAAGAAGACAATAATCCAGAACTGGTTTACACCACACATGTGTAGAAAAACATATTGG